>CAEGAF010195361.1:0-19586 GCA_903067075.1 Micropoecilia bifurca
AAAGTTTTAAAATAGGCCGTTCATTGAGGGTGCGCCTTATAATCCGGTGCGCCTTATAGTGCGGAAAATACGGTACATCGTTGACCAGCCATGGCAGTGAGTTAGCTGCTGCAGCACACTTTGAACTATGCGCGCTTCAGGGCCCCAGCGGCTTGCTGCAACTATTAATACAGACTTTAATTAGCACGCCACAAACACTGGTGCAATTGGTTGCATGTCGCCCATGGCTGGTGAGGCAGACAGATCAATAGGTCTGATCATGCCTTTTTCATCAGCTCAAATGAAAGCACTTTGTCTCCAAACTCAGCTGTGGATTTTGCGGAGCACCTTAAAGGTTTTTTTTTTTTTCCTTGTGGCTAGACTGGCTGTGTGCAGCGTTGCAGATGGGGCTTGTATAATCTGGCTGCATTAGGGAACTATAAAGATAAATGAAGGGAGGTACAAAGCATAACTCATCCTGTCAGAGAGCAGGGTTTAAGACTAGGAAACTTAGTGTTTTCTAAAGCAACCCCTTCCACCATCGCCACCTCCCGTACTTTCCTAGTTCCCTACTTTCCCCTCGCCTAAATTGCCCGCATTACTTTTTTTTCAGATTGCTATATTTTTCTCCATCTGCTTTGTCTATTTCTGCTTCAGTCCCCTCTTCAACTCCATCTTCCTCCCCACCCTCTTTTTAGTGGTTTAGAGGTATGGAAGTGTTCATTTAAACTCCTCCTTTCAGCACAAATTGCTCCTCCACCTCTTTGCTGGCGCATTTCAATTTGAAAGGGGAAAAAGTATGATGCGTTTGCAGTGGCAATTTATTCCATGTGCTTTTTGGCAATATTTTTTGTTGACCTTCAAGTTCTTAATAAGAGCAAAAGAAAAATGGAAATGGCTCGTCCTGAGCCTTCATTTCTCATAAACTGCTGAAATGTGTCGTGAGTCTTCTTATATGAGTTACTGAATCAAACATTTCATTTTCTTTTCTGTCCCTAACAGCCACCACCTTGTTCCTCACCTTCTGTTCCATATAGTCGCACTTTTTGCTTAACGTACCTTTTTCTCCAATTATTCTCTCCCAGTAGACGATGTTCCACCTTACTTTAAGATGGAGCCTCCTCAAACCCAGGTTCACCTGGAGGGAAACCGTCTGGTGCTGACCTGCATGGCAGAGGGCAGCTGGCCCCTCGAGTTCAAATGGATCTACAATGGCAGCGAGCTCACGCGGTTCTCCTTGGAGTACAGGTGAGGGATGTGACCTTGCTCACCAGAGCTAATGCTGTTATCATTGCTTTTTTTTTCTCCACCGGTTGCAATTATCTCACCACAGAAGGACATTTTAACAGCATTTAATTGTAACTAATAGCACAATTGCTCATTTTTATTCATATCCTAACCTCATTTGCATGGATTTATTCGCCACAGATTTGGTTGAATGTCTTCCTTGGAAGCCTGCACGTGGCGTTTGGGGACTTTCAGATTTATTCCAATTTGTCTCACAACGTACTTGGCATTCTTGGATGTTGTGAGCAGATAATGCATCTTTTCACTCCTCTCCCATTCTGTTTGTCAAAACTATCATGGCGATAATAGAACACAACGGTGCATATTTTTCATCATCATCCCATGCCGTGTGGGTGTGATTCCTTGCTCCACGAGCTGAAAGATGGTGTTTTACTGACAGGATGTTTTTTTGGACGTGTTTTCTTACATGTTTAAAGCCTCTTAGCACCGTCATGGAAAGTTCCTCTGACACCAAAGATTGTGGCAAGAGGAAGCCTCCGTCTGCGCTAACACGGCCTCTCCTCATGTGTCCCTGCCAGTCACAGTTGCAGTCTGCAGTGAAAGTCACCTTCTTTCCAGTTCCAGCCTCGCTTTCTGGACTTTATTCACAGTCTGACCAGAGCTCAAGACATGGCCAAACACTCTTAGGTGGGATTGTCTGATTGCTATCACTGCTATCACAAAAACAGACTCGCACAGCGTCCCTTCGCTGTCCTTTTCCACTCTCCCATAGATCTTCCTACCCCCACCCCTCATCTTCTTCTCTGGCCTGTCTTCCACCAGCACTTGGCTGCTCACGTGGTTTGTTCTCTGGGTCTGCCTTGCAGGCCAGCCCTCTGCTTATTATTCTTCACCAGCCTTGATCAAAGAGGAGAACTGGAATCCATTTAATCAGAAAATCCAACCCCTCCGCCTGACCCTCCGTCTCCCCCCGACACATACATACACACACACCCCACGTTCAAATTAGCAGATTCGGGGATCATGGATGTGGGTCACACCTTTACAGTGCATTTTTAAGAGAGCTTTCTTGTTAAACTTACATGTTTCACAGCATCAAACATTTCTTTAGATCAGACAAAGATAACCTAAGAAAGTTCAAAAAGCAACTATCAGATGAGCTCAGTCTGATGGCCAAAACACTGCCTAAAACAACCTTGCTCTAATGTCACAGCATCTCATTTGGATTTCAGTCCAAACTTTGTCAAGGCCGGTCCAAAACTCTTATGCTGATTTTTTTTTTTTTTTTTTTTTTTCGTTTTAGTCATTTAGAGTTGGGTTTGTTGACGACTTTCGTATCCTGCTGCGTAACACAAGTGATCACAAACTGGAGGTCGGACAGTCTTCTGGTTTTCTGGTAGGGAGCAACAAGTTGTCAAGGTTCTAAAGGAGCAAAGCAGCTCTAGATCATCATCCTGCCACCACGCTCTGGAGTTATTAATATATATATATTTTCTGAAAGGCTCTACTAATTGTAGATGTAACAGGATGCAGACTTGCTTAAATGTTCCACTTTGGACTTTTCAGTCAACAGATTACCTTCCCAGAGGTGTTGAAGATCTATCAACTTATTTTCTGGTGTTAGACTGTCCTTTGTGCTTATCAGTAGTGTTTTTGGACATTGGACTCTACCATCGATCATTTTTGTATTGTCACATTTTTACTGTTGAATTGTGAAAACAGTAACACTTGCCTCAGTGTCTGACTGAGGCAAGTGATGCCTAAGGAGGTGATTTTGATTTTGCCTTTGGTTTTGTTATGACCTTCTGGATGAAAGGTAGATTCACTGTTGGAGTGATTTTGGTAGTAGTTATTCCACTATTATGAAGGTTCCCTACTGTTTCATGTTTTCTCAGCTTCTGGACAATGACTCTCACTAGTATTGAAGTCTCAGAAACAACCCTGTAACCCTCTCGAGACCCTTTACATATTTGTACGGCTTTATATTTCATTTGATCTCGAATGTCTTTACATCAAGTGTTGTTTGTGAGATCTTCATGCAGCACTTCATGCTGCCAATCAGGCTCTATTGAAGTGATTCTTAAATATGCAGATAAGGCAATAATATAATCTGGCCTAGAAAACATTGTGAAAAAGAGAGAGGGAGGGAGAGAATTTTCTTTGGTAATTTTGCCTGACCTTAAAAATTAGCTTTGCGATCATAAACATAAATGTGTGACTATCATGGAACAATAGAAAAAATGCATCTTTTCAAAGCACTGTAAAATTAGTCTTAGAAGTCCTAATTCAGAGCTAAATCTTTTCAGCTATGTACACACACATTCACACACCATTTACCACTAAGGCATGTCAAGAGAGAGACAGAGCTGTGGCTGTCTGAAACACATGACAGGTGGTTGTATGATTTGATTGAACAGACTGAAGATACAGGATAACAATGGGGTTTCATGAGTCCCGCCTGTCTGGAACTCAGCTGCGCCTGTGTCTCCTTTGTGTTGTTCCAACTGTGCTCTACACACACACATCGACAATTCTCCGCCGTGTTTCAGAACATTTTCCTCTCACGCTCAAAGCCATTTAAGCTGTATTCCAGGTGTCCAATAAAACATCTCAATTAATTTGGTGTCCTTAGCGCAAGTGATAAAACCCAAGATGACAAATGCCTTTGTTTGTCACTCTGACGATAACTAATTGCACTCGGGTTTTGTCTGCCCATTAGGTACCTGATCCCGTCACTAGACCGATCCCATGCTGGCCACTACCGCTGCATCGTGAGGAACCGAGTGGGTGCCATAATGCAATGCAGCACTGAGGTGCAGGTTGCCTGTAAGTGATGGCTTATTTTCATACATCTGGCAGATTGAGGCGATGAAGCTGTTTTCGTGAAAGTACAGCACGTCACTGGGCTTAATTAAAGGAGAACGTTGATGGTGATTCTTTCTTCACTCCTCGTTTCCTGTGGTGTTCACATTTCTTTTCATTTTCTCTCACTTTCATTTATTTTTTATGTCTACCAGATATGGGCGGATTTGTGGAGGGCGAGCGATCTCAAACTGTTTCCCAGGGCGAGGGAGCTCTCATCCACGCACCGCGGATACACAGTTTCCCGAGGCCCCAGATAACGTGGTTCAGAGACGGGCGCAAGATTCCCTCAAGCAGCCGCATGTGAGTCCGCATTCCACCGCAGTTTGTTTGCCGTTGGATTGAGCAGAAGTTGTGTGGGTTTGGATATGCTTGAGATGTTGGTGAATTTTCGAGCTGCTGTAGCAGAATTTCTTTTTTTTTTCCTTCAGAGAGCTCCAAGAAGTTCAATACTGCTCGCTGATTTTCTCCTATTCCCCCTCACGCCATGAACCAAGTTTAGCAGAATAACTGATGAGCGAATGTTGGCACAAGCCTAGTGTTCATCACTGAATCACCTCTCAGTGATAAAGTGGGTTATTATATCCCCCCCTATTGACTTTGCAGGCGGAATGATTGAAGGGTAGACATGGATCAGGCAGCAGGGGAACCAATTAGACAAAATTCGACAAAAGGCCTCAATTGATGGTATGATTGACTGACAGCTCTCGCCCCGGTTGGAGTTGTGAGCGTGTGATTGGGTGTGTGCGTCTGTGCGAGGGGTAAGAATCTGTCAGAGGCGGAGAATACGTCAGGGGTTCGGTGTGTGACTCTTCTTCTGCAGTTAGCGTCTTTTGAATTTCCACCTTTTTAGATATGCAATTTTCCTGAGGCGCCACTGTAAGGTAATCACCTGAGATTAATTTTGTCATCCTGACAAATAGAGGAAGGCGGTCGACCAGTCCTCGGAAACCACCTCCTTATTTATTATTCAGCAGCCAGCTGTACTGTGTCATTGCTGTTATGAAGACTTTTTACCCCGAGCTCTAGGCTCTTGCTCGAGGTATAGATCGGTACATGGGTTTTCTTCCTGCGGATTGTAGGCCAAATGGAAAACAAAAGGCAAGAGGGAAGGGAAAACGTAGACAAAGCTACTTTCACAAATCTTTATCCAATTCCAGAGCTGCTAAGTACACAGTTGGCTTTTACAAGCAGTAAAACACTGTGACGATGAGAGGCACTGAAAGGACACTCAGCATTTACCGCTTTCTTGCTTGCTTAGTGTCAGGCCACATTGATATTCACAGGTGTGTGTCTGCGTGCGTGTGTCTGTGTTTCCCTGCTTGTCTGTTTGTGTAAGAGTCTGTTGACTCGGCGAGAGCTGCTGCTTCTAATTGTCCTGGAGCGTTTTTTCCACTTCGATCAGGCAGATGGTGGCTGATATAAGAAGAGTCTAATCTGGCCACATGCTTAATGTCAACTTTCATTTCACAGGCTCTTTGCAAACACCCTGACCTGTCAGGCTACCGGCATTTGGTCTATCGAGACACTGATGTTTGTAGAAAAGTTTGCAAAGGATGTCTTTAAAATTTTGTGATGGTAATTTTATGAATATTTATTGCTTGTAGCTTTGACACAGCAAATATTTGTATGTTTTACCGCTTGTCAAAATAAATGTAAATCTATTACCCAGAAATGCAATTCCTTTCAACAGCCATAGAATTCGAATAAAAAAACACAACTGGATAGCAAAGTATAAATTTCCTCTTCAAGATCAAACTGAAAATTGGTAAAAGAAACCAATTTGCATTAAGATGTGGATTGTGTACACTCAGATCAAGCCACCTCTATTTTGCCCCTGCATCTTAGATTTAATCCAGAAAAAGCATCGGAAATGTATAATTTTTATTTTTATTTTACAAATCTCAAGGTCAGTCTCAAACTGACTTTGGAGGAATTAATTTACACTGTAGGGTAATTTAATGAAAGTTTCCTCAGCAATTTATGTATGAACAAGAAAAAATAACACACCCAGTCAGCAATAAGCTGACTACAATGCAAATAGATTTATCCAGTCAAGACTCCATCCAGTCTACAGTCATATATTCAACATTGTGCTTTCTCTGTGCACAATGCTAAGGAGAACCCACTTCTACCTGATGCGAAAGAAAAAAAAGATAAAAGTTATTGCTTAACTTTAAAACTAATTGTGAGATCCATAAACCACTGCTGCACTAATTCTTTAAGGACAGGATAAGAGGACAGTGTCAGTGGTAAACAGTCTGCAGCGTACAACTGTCAAGATGATCATACTGCTTTAATAAACACTGCAATGGATGTGCAACCATTGTTTCTGATGTGGATTTTGACAAAAATTTAGTGAATCTTATGGATATTTTTTTCTTTTTTTTACCTGGGTAATGCAGCATAAATATTGGATAAATAAATATTGAATAAAGATGAATGCATTGAATATCAAAGTGGAAGTTCTTGTTTGTGATTTCATTTTGCTTGTTTTGTCCAAAGTTTAGCCAAACTGTAATCTTTCAGCTTTAACTTATTGACCCTCAACAAAGAGTTAAGGCTTTCTTAATGCATTTTTCTTTAAATGATTGTTGAAATTTGGTGTTCTTTCTTTTAATCCATTCCAGTCTGCTCCAGTTCTTTTTAACAAATGGAGTCATAAAATTTTGACGTTTTTGTCTAAAAAGTCTGGAGCCCTATGGCAGTACTCTGATCAGTTGGCTTATGGCTCCTGTTGTGCTTCCAAGAGAAATTCACAGAATATAGAACTTTGGTTTTCAGAAAAGTTGATTTTATCCGGCAACAAAATAGTGAAACAAGCTGACAATAAAACTTATATTTCGTGAGACAAATCAAATATCAAGCGCTAGATACAAAGATTGTTTCAGCAATTCTAGAATGGCTATCAGTGTGTGATAACTGAAATCGGTTTTGGTTTGCACTTTTAAAATGATTTTCACTCCTACTGGAGGATTCACTATATTCACATCTCAAGTCTTGCAAATATTCTTCAAAAGGACTATTGTATTATGTCAAAGGTCCCATTAATTAGTGTTGGTATGTGCAGAACAAGCTCCACACGGGCAAACAAAACTCAAACAAAGGAAATCCCTTTGGTTTTTCAGAAATGGAAAATAACAATAGACAATAAAAAACTGCAGTGAACTGTAGATGGAAGTGCTCATAAAATGTCTTTGTGTGCCGCTTTTTAGAAATAATTTATGTGCTTGCTAGTGTGTCAGTCTACCCTTAGGATTTATTGACTGTAAGAAACAACTATTCACTGATTTAATGATCTGAGTGGGTCTGTGTGCAGGTTTGTCGGTGTGTGTGTGTGTGTATGTGTGTGTGTCTCGTCTCCACATGTATAGTTGGTTGGGTGTGGGGGAAATTTTAAGCACAAGGGCAGAGTGAAGATGTTTCTTAATGGAAAAAAAATCAACTATATTCATGTCAGTCTGGAGGCTCAGCTGTAGCTAAAATGACACTTAAATATATATCAAATGTATTTTTTTTGTTTTGTTTTTTACTATTCTTCCTCATCAGTGCCATCACTCTGGACAACACCTTGGTCATCCTGTCCACCGTGGCCCCAGATGCAGGACGGTACTACGCCCAAGCAGTGAATGACAAGAATGGGGAGAACAAAACCAGTCAGCCCATCACTCTCACAGTGGAGAGTAAGTGCACATAAAGCGACATACACTCACAGGCACTCAAGTGTACTTCGCAGTTAAGCAACAGACGTCTTCGCCCACGCAGTGAAAGACACTGCTAACCAGCAGATTGTTTGTGTCGCCAGCAGACTGCATCAACAGGCTGGCACAGATGAAAATGTCATTTAGAAAAACAGTTTTTATTTATCTCAGCTGAAGACACACACGCATTCATTTAATACAGCGGCTCTAAAACAGGTGGTTGGTTTCCACCACAGACAGTGGGAACAGAAATGGCCCCCTCTATCGGTGGGATATTTTGTCTTGTCCAAAAAAACGTCAATCACACTTGAATACCTGCAGCCTGATGTTTGTCCTCATTTTGTCCTGCTGCTCCTCTAGTCTCTGGTTGTAAATCACTGGTTGTACAGCCACAACATTTCATCTATTTTATTTTGTAGGCTAACAAAATATTGTGTAATTGTGAAGGACAGAGAAAAGTGAAAGCGGAAAAGCATCCTGTATAGTTTTGTATTCATCCTAATTCAGTATTTTCTTGGATCGCCTGCATGTGCAGTAGCAGATCTGTTGGTGTGTGTCTCTACCAGCTATTCAAATCTAAAGACAGATATTATTGCCCTTCCTTTTTGTAAAATAGCTGAAGTTCAGTCAGACTAGGTAGAACTCTAACATAAACATCAAAAAGGATGAAGGTGGAATTCAGTCCCTCTTGGCTGCTTCCCTGGTTAACAAAAGGGACAATTCAGGTAAGCATGTTTTTAATAAATTACTATGTTGTCCTGGTCTGTACTGACCCACCGTTCAGTAACCAGATTTCTGAAAATGACTTAAGGGGAAGATTTAACACAAAACTACACGCACACGGAAAAACATCACATTAGAAGATCGACCTCTGTTGCAAAACAAAGTCTGTAACTGCTTCAAATGAAATGTTGCATCATTAGACCAAGCAGAGATTAAATTTCTAATAATTAGAGCCTGGCGGATGCTCGCCAATCCTTCCACCTACTGTCACGTTTTATCTAAACAAAGTCACACAGATTCTCACACTTCTCTTTTTTTAATCTGAATAAATCAATCTTTCTCTGCTTACCCCTCCAAGCCAATTAAAAGTTACTAAATATATATTCAGTCTCCCAAAAGGACAAGTTTTGAATGACTCAAATATCACCGCATCTCCTTTAAAATGTATGTGACAAGGATTGCTGGATGAAGATTTTAAAGAGCTTGCATTAGGGCCTACACATTCTTAAAAACGCCTGCCTGCATCTGCTTTTCAGATGCCTGTAATAATGCGGCCTTTGTAAGTCAGTCAACGTGCGTGACACAGCAATCTGCTGGGACCAGAAATAGTTGAAATTTGCTGTGTCTGACCTTGCAGATCACTCCGTTGTATTTTTGCATCTTAAAGCCATCTTTTTGCATCTTAAAAGATGCAGCATTTGTTCATTTAGGAAATTTGTGCAGAGAAAATCGGGAGAAAACACAGGAGAAATCGGGAAAGAAAAGACAGCAAAGGGAGCATTGTGTTCTTGAGGGAGAATACAAATGAGTCAAAGCTGAGTGTCATAAGTAAAAACAAGCTGGCATAACATAATGTTTCAAGTAGCAAGGCACTTTGTTTGTTAGGTTTTATTCTTCAGATTGTGAAATACACCCGACATGACTTGGGTTTACACTTGTTTTTGGACTGTGACATATGTAAACAATTCTGTGACATTAGTAGCGAGGACTTGTTATGCAGGTCACTGTGTAGTTTAATTTTGCCATATAATTGGATGATTACACACTTGAGGTATTCTCAACACAGGGAGTTTATGAACTGCAATACATTAATTAGTTTCTGCAGGGAGCCAGTCATGTCTTATGGGGGAAAATAACACTGCTGTTTTCTCACTTTGTAATGTTAGATAAGTAAACAACCACATTTTCTCTCAAATATAGCATATATTATGTTAAGAACTAAAGTAAATCTAGTAGAAATCTTAATGCTACTCAAGACTGAGTTGAGCTTTTCATCGTAGATTACTATTACAACATAGGTGGACAATTCTCCATCAGTCATTCCTTTTTCTCCACCCTCTGCCCCCATGTCAATCAACTTTTCCACTCAAATCCCCCTACTTTAATTAGGCTCATGAATTACACAGATCAGCTGAATGCTGCAATCTCACAATTTAGCAAACAATTTTAGACCTGAGAGATTTCGATTTTCCTTACCAATCCCCCGAACTCACGCAGGAATTAATTTCTTCTTTTTTCAAAACTCTGACAGAAAGGCTTTTTTTCTGCATGGATTTATTGGTCTTCACTGTGCTGATTAATTATTGTAATAATAAAGTCAACAACAGCCTCGATATGGTGCTTGTACTGTTGTAATGAAATGAGGTAATGGGGAAGTGTGGAATAATTCTAACCTCTCAGTCGGCTGAAGTGATACAAAATTCATCTGTTTTCAATTGTCGGAGAGGTTGTATCCCCGCAGCAAAAAATGTTAATGTAATCTGAGTCTCCGACTTAATTTCACACATCGGAACATAATCGTCGTGTTTTGTCCACGAAACCCTTCAACAATATGTCTCAGATGGATTTTTCATAAATATTTGGCTGTACACTTCCAGGCATAAGTTCACATGCACTTATCGTAACTATGAATATTAATCACATATCCAAACAAATTACCAAGAAACTCTAAATATATTCAGAATTATACATGCAGGGCTCATATGTGTGCTCACACAAACACAAGGCTTATATTTAGTTAAATGTCCTTTTGTAAGTTGATCCTCAACCTCTCAGTGTTTTTAATTTAACAACAAACTTCTGACGTAGTGTTGGCTGGCTTTCTCTGACCACTCGTCTTAAAAGAATTGGTAGAGTTAACAGTAATTGACTGGTTTTGTGCCACAGAAAGATTAGTCCACAAAGTTTAAATTGAGTCAAAATTGAGTGTTGGTGTCTCTTTAGTTTAGAAAACCCATTTAGTATTGGAAAACCCATTTTGAAGTGGGTTTGGGATCATAGTACTGGAATAGTAAATATGAATCACTCACTTTGCTGGTTAACAATTAGACACATTTGATTTTGTGGTTGTTATATGTAGAGAAAATTTACTATGTATTTCAAATTGGAATTCTATTATTTTTATCCTCTTTAAATCAACATTTAAAATGTGTTTAAAATACATATTTAAACGTCTAAAATATTCTGACTTTTTGATGTTGAGTATGAGGAACTGTAGCATACTAATTGCATTTTGAAAATGCCTTCCTACTTTTTTTTCGAATCTGTACAACTGTTCGTGTGTCTGTTTTATGTCTAAATCTGCGGTTACCGAAGACTATTTAAGCTGTTACACAAAATCTTTATCAATTTTTTTTAATTACATTTCTATGCAAAACCTTTTTGGAGTAAAATAGGTTTACAGATTACTCGAGGTATTGAATTGCAAGGCTGATCCGTAGCTTAACCAACAGCAATAATAAGCCTCAGAAGGTCTGCTTCGACATTTAGAGGCAGTGTTTGAGGTGGAAGCTTTGTTACAACGCTGCTGAGATTAAACACCGAGCCATGAAGGGGCGAGACTCACAATGAGGTGGCACAGAATAACATTACTAATAATAAAAAGTTGATTAGGAACCTTATTAACCTGCGCTCGCCCTGAAAATCGAGCACCCCACAAACACATGGCTGGCACAACACACGCGTACAGCACACCGTAAACGTGCAATCACTCAAACACCATATGAGTTCACCGGCCCATAGCCGTTCCTCCCGGGAGGCGGGGCTGGAGGGGGGGGTTGCAGAAATGAGATCAGATTCAGAGAGAGATCACTGATTGAGGGCAGTGAATCGATGGATGGCTGGAGGCTCCGTGAAACCAGTGAGTGATGGTGCTGCATTTAATCGCTTTTTGTGTTTGTCTCAATTACATTACATAATAGCTTCTAACACCTGGTCTAACACCTTGAACAGGGAAATGCTGTGTGGGGCACAAAAAGAGGATCCTGGAGTACAGACAGCGGTGTTAATAGTTGGCTTATAGAAAACTGGCTGCCTGCTGGCGATAGTGACAGACTGTCAGTCTACTTGTAAGGACCCAGTCATGCTCAGCTGGCTGCATCAGGCAGATGCACAGGCTACATCAGATGTTGGAGCGCTTTTATAGATTGGTTTCACTTTTTTGTCTGTGTGTGTGCGTGTGCTTGTGTATGTGTGTGTGTGTGTTTCAATGAATGCAATAGATGTTGGAGGACCTGCAGACCCCATCGCCCCCTCCATCATCATCTCTCCAAAGAACACCACGGTAACGGTGGGAAGAAATGATGCCATCATGGAGTGCGTTGCCAATGCAAGGTAAGTATTCACAAAAAGATACATGGTTGGAGGGAAAAGGACAAAAAAATCTATACATAGAGATTATCGAATCTCTACTTTTATCTCTCCTCCACATCTGATATTGTGATTTAAATGAGTCCGGAAATCTTTTGTTTGAACACGATCGAAAAAGTGTTTTGCACATCTCTCGTTTTGTACCTCTCCTCCATTCTTCCCTTTGATTCAAGGCTTTGCTCTGCTCTCCCTATCTCGCGTGGTCCCGGCTCTGAATTCTGACTATTATCTCCAATTCAAAGATTTAATCAGAATGACAGATGTATCAAATTTCACCCTCAACGCTCTTTAACCTTGAAACAGCATAAAAGTTTGTATTAATGTCACGTTCTCTATCTCTTGCTCTCTTTTTTCCCCCTTCCTTTTCATCATTTTTGTCTCTCTCTCTCTCTCTCTCTCTCTCTCTTAGACCTCTTGTTAAAATGAGCATCACTTGGAGGAAAGACGGCGTAATGGTCAATACAGGAATCAGGGATTTCGGTCGCAGGCTTGTGATCAGTTTGCCTGTGGTCAGTGATAGCGGCTACTATGAGTGCGAGGCATCTCTTCGCAGTAGCAGCGTCCCCTCGGTCACCGCTGGCGCCTACCTGCATGTTCTTGGTAATTAAAAATCAGCTGACACTTCAGTCCCACTTAGAGCAGCTGGGTATTGCCTCAGCGTGTTCACTCCTGTGTTGAGAGTATTAAGAGTCAGATTCTTGGACTACCACAAGTAATTTAAGTGACGTTTTGTACGACAGAGAAGGGTTGAATGAAAATTTGCTTTCGAGATCATTTGTAAAATGTTTTAAAGGAGCTGCGCTTTTGTCCTTCTGAAACAGAATATCCAGTGTTCATAAAAGAGCCACCAAGTCACATCACCGCAGAAATGGAGAAGGTCGTAGATATACCCTGTCAGGCACGAGGTCAGTGATTTTCTTCTGCTATTGGATGAGTAAAAGGCAAAGAAAGCATAAAAATCTAGCAAAGAAAAAACAAGTAGACATCATGTTGAGGAGGTAAATCTTTTTTCTGCAGGAACGCCGCAGCCAGACATTGTGTGGTATAAAGATGCAGTGCCCATCAGCCCAGTGAAGATCCCCAGGTACAAGGTGCTGGTTGGAGGCAGCCTGCAGATCAACGGCCTCCTGCCGGACGACACTGGGATGTTTCAGTGCTTCGCCCGCAATCTCGCAGGAGAAATCCAGACAAACACCTACTTGGCCGTTACAAGTACGCCTCTTTGGAAATTCTCATTTCTTCCTCAGTCTTTGCATTTCCGAACTCGCAAATCTGATCCTCTTGTCTCATTTCTAATCCTCTTTCGCCGCGCTCCCCATCTTCTCTCCGACCCCCATCTATCTATATATCGCCATGGCAGTGACAGACTTCTAACACTGGAAGCTTGTGCAATTATTGCCCTATTTTTTGAATTAGACTCTGAGCAGGAGAAGCAGGGAGATGAGAGCGGCTTGTCAGAGTCTTAGAGCTGTCGCTGGGAATGAGACCTGACGGCTGCCCCCTTTGTCAAGTCTATTAAGCTCTCAGCTGCCGCCTGCTTTATTAGGGACAAAGCTGTTTATGTCTCTCATTATCATCTCTGTCTCACCTGATTTTCTTTTGCTTCTTTGTGTGTGTGTGTGCGTGGCTGATCCCACCCAGGTATTGCTCCCAACATCACCGCTGGCCCCTCTGACAGCGCGGTGATTGATGGCATGTCAGTCATTCTGCATTGTGAGACCTCAGGAGCCCCGCGCCCAGCCATCACCTGGCAGAAAGGTGCGTGGGCTAACAGTGTGAGCTTCCTTGTGGGGCGGTTATTATGAAGCTTTTTTCTCGTTTTTGTCTTTACTTACACAAGACCTACAGAAAAGATCCACAATATCAATGCTCCCCAGCTAATCTTTATCTTTTTACTTCTGTTGCACTATTTACACTCTTATTATGCCACTCTGACATTTCTCCAATGCCCTAATCGCTCTTTCCGTGTGCCCCACCATGTCCTCCCCTCTTTTGCTCCCTGTCCTCCTTCCGAAACCATCAATCACTCCTGCCCCTTCCCTGCAGGTGAACGCGTCTTGGCTAGCGGCTCAGTCCAGCTGCCCAGGTTCACCCTGCTTGAGTCAGGCAGTCTGCTAATAAGCCCCTCCCACCTGTCTGATGCCGGTACCTACACCTGCATGGCCAGTAACTCGCGGGGCATTGATGAGGCCTCAGCTGACCTCGTGGTGTGGGGTAAGTTTAAATGAAGCAGATATAACCCGCTCGAATAGCCACAAGTAGCATTAGAAATGTCTTCACCAATACAGTGAGGAAGTAAATGTTAAAAAGATCATTATTTTTCTCATAATATACGTTTCACATCAGATGTCAGTGAAACTAAAGTAGTCCACACATACAAAGAAATCTAATCAAATAGCTCAGTAAATTAAAGCTGATACTTTCCTGTTAAATCAGCCTTTTTTTTCTATTTGAGACCAAATCATTTTTCTGTTTGTTTTGCCATGCTGTTGAAAATCTTTATTTAATCAAGATAAAAATGTACCCTTTCAAAATCAAGCTTCTGAGTGCTCAAATACTGACAGTTCCTGCATACCTGCTGCATCGCTCGGTATTTGCGCAGAAAATTACACATAGGGTGGAAAAGATAGTGCTCCGAATAATGAGCCCAATCCTTTCTAGTCAACATCCGAAGGAAGGAAAAAAAAAATAAAATAAATACCAATCTCATTGACAAGCAGTCAAGAAAGAAGGAAGTTGTTCAGGGATGCTAAAGTAGTTTGAGTGCCACTGTACTAGCAAAACTTATTTCAGGTTAAAGCAGCAGGGTAATGTCTCACTTTACAGGCGGAACATATGAACAGAAACCAGTCAGATTGAAAATGTCAAACAAGAATATCAACAGATTCATATGAAAAAAAAGTCTTCACTGTTCAACATTGTCCATCACCTTACAGGTGTGACTTAAACACATAAAGTGAGACCACATTACAATACAAGCCAAAAAATCAACTGAAATCGGTCATTGTTTTATAAAGCAACCCTGTTCCTGGAGCTGGTTTAGTTCTAATTGACGAAAAGGAGAGAAGTAAAAGTATGCTAAGTATTTTGTTACAAATAAAAAAAAGGTTCTTTTTAGTATCATTGGTACCATAACATAAAGGTGGAAAGAGCAGAAATTTACCTTAAAGTTGTCCTAACCAGGTTCTTATTGCAATAGAGATGTCAAAAAAAGAAAAATTAGCAGAAGAGATGCTCAGGTTTTAGAGGTCACTCATTGAAATACCTTGATTTTCAAAAGGAAATTATGAGTAATACACTCAACCACTAATTTTTCAAGATATTCTAGTTATAATCACTAAGGTAACATAATCTTTTCACTGTAAATGAATGCAAACTATCAGTCCTTGAGCAGCCGTTGCAAAACACCCATTGAAATTACTGCGATGATTTATTCTGTTTCCGAGATACACTGAGTAAAAGATAAAATCCAGTCCACTAAGCCCTGTTAAATCCACTGTTCAAACATGTGGTCGCTGAGCACCAGCCTCTGGGTCTTTTCACAGCACGTACCCGCATCACTAAACCACCACAAGACCAGAGTGTCATCAAGGGAACCAAGGCTGTCATGACCTGTGGCGTGACCCACGACCTCAGCGTCACCATAAGGTAACTTTTGCAAATTGATGGTCTGATCTTCCATGAAGCATTTTCAATCAGGAAGACAAACTCAACCGAGAGTGGATTTAATTAGTTTATGAAATCTGGGCGCTATCTTGTGGTAATCCAGCCTTGGAAAGACTCCAACGAGGAGATTCGGAAACTGAAGATCGGATTGAGGAATTAGTTCGCGGCCTCGCCTCGCTTCTGAGTCGGTCGTGAGCGCGACAGAGAACACGCAGCTGTCTCTGAGGGAGCAAAATGTCGTCTTGGGAGCCCAGTGATTAGAGTGCCTGTCACCTGTGGGCCTGCGACATTGATCAGATTGCAGGGTAAACAGATGAATATGTAAACAGCGTAATAACCTCAGACAGCGCCTTTAATTAAATGCAACACAGAGGAGATTAGCCGGAGAGCCCGAATAGCTGCAATTAATCACACTGGCTTGTGGCACTTGCATGCCTCGATGCATGCATAAGAGGGATCGTATGTGCGGGTGGATGTCTGACATGACGTGGAGTGGAATGGCTGGATGATATGATGTGCGCTGTATGTGTGGCTGAGATGGAGACAGATAGAGAGAGAGATGTTTTTTTCAGATTCAGAACACTTTGTTACCCACTTCACAAGGCTTTTCATCAGTGTCAGCAGCTTCTGTGTTTGCCGTATGATCTGACACAAGGAAAACAGATTTACTGTCACAACACTCGGGAGTAAAGAGTGGAAAGGCACAAGCCGGTGTATGTGTCCCGGTGAATGTGCGTTTGACACGCTTTTCAATCCTGCCAGGTATGTGTGGGAGAAGAGCGGCTCTGTGATTGACGTGAACTCGTCGCCCCGCCTGCGCCTGGATCCTGACGGGACCCTCCACATCTCCCAGACGTGGTCGGGCGACATCGGAACATATACCTGCAGGGTGACCTCGGTGGGGGGCAACGATTCCCGCAGTGCCCACCTCCGAGTCAGGTCTGCACCTTAATCTAACTGATCTTGATCTTGATGTCTGGGCTTTTTTTTTTCTCTCTCTTTTTTTTTTTCTTTCTTGCCTACTTCAGTCTGGGGAGGTAATGATTGATGGCTGTTTTCTTCACTGTTGCAATTTATTGTCGCTCTCTGTAATCGATGAAACACCTCTAAAATCTACAATGGAAGACTCTCAGCTTAGCTGTTTAGTTCTATTATTTATCCTGTCTGAATTAATAATAATAACAAAAATAAATTTATCTGTGTGCTGTATTTTATTTAGTTTAGTTTTTTTAGATCTGAGAGACTCTTTACAGGAATCACACAAAATCAGAAACTCAAAACACTTAAGCACATGATAATCACTGATCACTTGTTTCTCATAAACACACATGTGCATACAGGCAACTGCCTCATGCTCCAGAGAACCCAGTGGCGATCCTGAGTACCTCAGAAAAGAGAGCCATTAACCTCACATGGGCCCAGGCCTTCGATGGCAACAGCCCACTGATCCGGTATACCATGGAGGTCTCTGAAAACAGTAAGCCTTCACTTTAAATTCATCTTGTTTGTAATTTCAAAAGTCAAGTTTCTTCTTCTTTCCTGTGTGATGTACTAATTTGCAGCCCCTTTATTATATTACATCTCTATTGTTTCCCTTAAATTGCCAGCTGCATCCTTTCATGACTTTTGCAATCAGTGTAACTGAATTGCCTCACCCATCGGTTCCATGGGAACTAAATTGTGTTGATGTCCAATGCTCCTATCTCCTTAATTTTTTTTCCTCCTTCCTTCGGATAAAATCAAAGAAGTTATGATGTTTTCACCCGTAGAGGCTAAATTGTTCGACTATTTCTCATTTAAGCTTTGGCCAAATTGAGAAAATGACAACTCATTAAAAAGAAAATGGATCTGAGGATGCAGATGGGATCTGGGTTTTAGATAATTGAATTGCAATCTGATCTTTAGAGGGAGTGCATGCAAAATAAATGACTTGTTTGTATAGGTGACTGCAATATTATTACAGAAAATGAAGCAATAATATAACACAGAATTCAAATTTGAGGTTGCCTGCACTCAGGAGATGCTCCTGAAAAATTCTTCAGCCTTAAAAAAAAAAGAAAAGATTTAATATTTAGTGTGTGTTGCTCACAACTCGTGTTTTCTATCTCAGATGCCCCTTGGACGGTACTGTTGGCCAACATTGAGCCTGAGTCGACAGGGGTGGTTGTCGGCGGCCTCATCCCAGCGCGTTCCTACCAGTTCCGCCTGTGTGCTGTCAACGACGTCGGCAGAGGACAGTTCAGCAAAGAGACGGATCGGTGGGTGCTCAAAAATCCCTTATACACCAGTCGGAGTCTATATAACTTAATTTGAACAGTGGTCCGGAGAAAAGTATTGCACTTGGAGGGCTTTTATTGCCCTGGAACAACTCGTTCTCCCCCTAGATCTTATCTTGGCAGTTCAATAGAGAATCCTGTAAGACCACTTTTTTTTTTCTTTTTTCTTTCTTTCTTTTTCTCCCCAAATCTTCGCTCTTACGCAATTGAGGGAGAGATGAACCAGCTTTCGGTCGGGCCATATTTTTTCAACATACAAGTGTGAATGAGCTTAAAATGTGCTTTGAGAAGATTTGATGGGTGCCCTGACCCAGCTTCCTCTCTTTCCTTCATATTAACTGTCGTTGCTGTGCTTCACGAGTGAAATAAACCGAGGCTTTGAAGAGGCGCGGACCCAGAATCTCAGGTGGATTCTGTCGATTAGCGAGACCAAACAATCTCATAAAGGGCAAACTCAAACAGGATCTGATGTTATTCGCCTGTACACACAACTGTTTGACATGGCCCTTGTCAACGTTCCCTTCTTTTACACCTGCAAGTGAAAGCAACCGCATACCATCACGGTGCTTTTGTAATCAGCGCTCATTTACAGAATCCCCCCGGTGAATTCGCCAAAACAAGGGAAGAAGAAGGAGATGGGGAGGTTACTGCATCTGTGAGAGCAACACTTTTCCAAGGCACTTCTTTGATCCTAAACACTCTGCTTTATCTCCTCCAGAGGGGCTGCTCCGGCACGTTGGGAAGAAATCAAGATGTCATCTTAAATTGACTTAAAAGAAAAATCTTCATGGAGCTCTCCTTCTTGTTCTGCGCTATCATTCTCTCCATCGTGCTGCTCCACTTTCGCCAAGGCCTCTTTGATCTTTTCTCTGCCACAGCGAGTGGTCCCTCTGCGGACAGCAGTATGGGGAATATGTTTTAGGCTAAAACACGACCCTACTTCCACAACTTTTCTTCGTGGAGCGTTTTCAAAAAAAAAAAAGGAAAAAAAGAAATACAAAAGCAAGGCTTTATCATGACTTGATGCGCTATGATGAAATGGGATAGAAATATGCAGAAACGTGTGATAATTAATGCATGGCTTCTCTCCTTGTCTCTTCTTGTACCTATCTTTCCTCTTTTGCTTTTTTTTTCTCGCTGTAGACTGACTCTACCCGAGGAGCCTCCCAGCGCACCACCTCAAACTGTCATCGCAAGTGGCCGCACCAATCAGTCTATAATGATCCAGTGGCAGCCGCCCCCAGAGAGCCATCAGAATGGGCCTCTTCAAGGCTACATCATCAGGTAAGAAAACCTGCTATTTCTTTTCCAAGGTTAGTTGCCATGTCGGGGCAGTGCTGTTTGGACAAGTTATTAAATGTAATTCCAGTTTTTGTATTATGATTTAACTCAATGAGGTGCTTCAGATTAATAATTAGAATGAAAATATATAAATAAATATATTTTAAAAATAAATAAAAAAATGATATAAATATTAGAATAA
>CAEGAF010195379.1:0-56294 GCA_903067075.1 Micropoecilia bifurca
TTTTTTTTTTTTTTTGTTTTTTTTTTTTTTTTTTTTTTTTTTTTTTTTTTTTTTTTTTTTGTTTTTTTTATTTATATATTATTATTATTATTTTGTGTGTGTGTGAGAGAGAGAGAGAGAGAGAGAGAGAGAGAGAGAGGAGGGGGGAGGGGGGGGGGAAGGAACGAGAGCAACCAGTGGAGTGGTGGAGGTGGAGGGTGTTGAGGGGGGTTGGGGGGGGGAAATGGGAAACAGACTTGGGCTTCCTTTTAAAGCGCTTTCCTAAGCCCCGCCATTCAAAGGCATGCGTGGGGGGCCAACCTGAGGCTGATCTGACCCTGGAGATGTGGCGGGCTGCTGGGGGCCAGGGGGGGTGGGGGGGGAAGGAGGGGAGTCGGGGGCAACAGGGCTGTGCACCAACATCAGGGACACTTCCGCCCTCACAGGTCTGGGAGGCCCGTGGAAGAGCGTCAGCATACTGAAACGCTTACTAGCTCTCTGCAGCGCAGCCTTCACTTTACGATTAAAGAAACTCCAGAGGCGGGTTGAGTCTGTGCTTCTTCCTGGGGAGTTAGGGAACCAGTTACTACTCTCAAATATAGTAGAAAGGAGATTTTGTTGTTGTTGGTGAGAATTAAGAATCATCTGCTCTGCCTTAAAGGACTCTTCAATTTTGAGGTGAAATTGAAGGACTTTGCATCTCAAGTCTTTACATGTAGCTATGTTGTTTGTGAAGTCCATACCTAAAATATGCCTAACTTCCTTTTCTGTTTTGTTATTTCTGTCACTAAGATTGTGTTGTCAGTCAGCTGAACCTGTTAAACAGCTTCGGTGTAGAAATGGGCCTCATTTGAACCAATGTTGGGATCAAACTGACACTCTTCAATCAGGGCGACAGATCCAGAAATGACGGTGCTGTGTTTTTGCAGCGCCGGAAGTTTAAGCAACAATACCAACTGCGCACTTAAATTAAAATCTCTTAAATTTACATAAACTCACATAAAAGGAGAAGGAAAGCATTTGTTACTCGTATGTCAGTAATAATAACGGAGGAGCGACGAGGAGCTTCGGCAAACACTGGGCAGTTAACAGGAAGCTTCTTCTTTTTCAACTTTCACACATCAAACTCTTTTTTTAAACTTTATTTGACATGGAACATGCAAAAAACTTTGAAACAAGATAGGAACGTTTACAATTTAAACACTACCCAGTGAATGTTTTTACAGTTGGCTAAGCTAACTATGCTAACAGAAAATGTAAAAAAATAAAAATAAAAAAATGCCCGCGACTTCAAAAGTGTCGCCACCATATATTTTTGTAGTTGCTGTTGAAGCAGGAGACACAAACACAAGATTGCTCATTTTACGACTTTATGTGGAGAGTTTACCACTACGAGTTTATCACCATCACTATGATGCTTCAACGTCATGATGAGGGAATTATTCTCCATCAAAATTCCTGCTGACGTCTGAGCTTTGCCCACTTCATGTCCAGGAGATGAACTGAAGTTGACTTTTATCACGGCACGTCGTGTTTTTTTGGGACAATTTTGGACAAGATATTGTAAACGTTATATAAAACCAGAAGATAAACAAAGCTTTATATTTGAAAAGCACCGTTACAGCAGAGAAACTCCTTTCATGTAAATATTAGAATTTGAGAGTTACAGTCAGATATCTATTCGAAAAAAAGTTGTTTTTTTAATACTATTAGAAAACTTTCCTTAGATGTCCCGTCACAGCTCCCAGAAAACGGAAAAAAAAAATAAAATCCAATAAATGAATAAATAATTATTGAAAATGTCACTTCATCTTTTATCCACTCGGGTTTTCTGCAGCGATTCTCTACTGAAAAAAAACAAACAAACAAACAAAAAAGAAAGCAGTGGGTCTGCTTTGTGACAAAGGCTGTAAACGACAAGTGACCAACAAACTGTCTGCGTACCAAAGCGATAAGAGAAAACTTCCTGCCAGAGCCAAATTAGATGGGAGTTTTCCTGTGCTGTTAGACGAGAAGCGGGGAAAGAGAGACACTTTACTCCAAGCTGACGGAAGGACAAGGACTGTGTGGTACTGCATGATTCCTGGGAGTGGGCTGTCACAGCTGAGCAGGCTTATTGTGCAACCACTTTATGGGTAAAATATGTAACATGTGCACACTGTCTGTCTGTCTATGTGTGTGTGTGTGTGTGTGTGTGTGTGTGTGTGTGTGTGTGTGTGTGTGTTTTGAGAGAGGAAGAATGTGGTAAGCTTGTGAAGGGCATGCATGTGGGAGCTTGGCCTCAGTGGGCAGGATGTGGGTGGAAGGGACCATCTTCGATACATTTCCAAACACACATGTGGAACAATGCAGGGCTAACGAGGAAAGCTAATCAATCAACCAATAGGACTGATGGTTACGTCGTCTGATGAGCCATTGCTGCCTGCTAATGACAGCAAGGCCGAAATTCCTTCTGGACTCTGGAGCAGCCGATTTTGAAGTGCTCTGCTGAACGTGAAGTGACGGCGAGGAAGTGATCGCAGCAGTGGCATCACTTGAAACTGCTAATGTCGCACCTTATTGGACGGTGACATTCGCTGGTTCTCTGACTGCAGCGCTCGCCTCTGGTTCACTTCTCTTTCTCTGTAGCCTGGGCCTCCGACCGCAAAATTCAGATGCCAAATCACCATGGTGATACCCTCAGTGGCTCACTGAACCCCATGAACACAACCCGCCCCACCACCACCACCCTCCAATTCTACCAGTTTCTAAGTGCACCCCCCTGCTGCCTGGCAACAGTGGTGCCTTTGGATTTCCTGTATGTTTGGGCTGATTCCTTAAAGAGGAACTTTACTGCAAGAGCAGAAACAGAGCGTCGCCTCTTCTCTATACTCTCCCGCTCCATTTTATGAAAACTTTGATGCATCTGGGCAGATTCAGAGGAAATGACAATCTTCCTTCCGATGAACAAAACGCCAACAGCAGGGTGGACTGGCACCAGAATTTGTGTTAGAGGATAACAAAACATGACCATAACGAACGCTTGTTTCAAAAGCATAATGAGAAATATCTGATTCCGTACAGTATAGGGATCTGATTTATAATAATGACAACTGGAGTACACAGGCTTCTGGTAGAACACCTAAAATTGCATAGCTGGTCCAAAATCTATAATTAAAAAAACACCCATTGTCTCCTGTTAAACACATTTGCTATCCAATTATTAATTGGTTAAATGAAAGAAATATCTGTCCATCTTTAGACTGACGTGTCTGTGTTCCACCTCATACGAACAAGTCACTGATATTCTAAAAAATGTGTGCGTTTGCTTGAACAGTGTGCTTGCTGCTTCTTTATGCTAGAACTACTCATATTGACAGTCAATAGCCACATTACAGAGGCTAACCTGGTTTTTGATTTGTATTAAGAGTCGTAATACTTTACATTAAAAGTTTGGCCACAAGGCACCACTCATGATGTCTGTGTGTGGTTTAAAGATCTGAATCTTAATGTTTTGGGTTTGTTTTGCACTGTGTATCAGTTTCTAGCCACAATCAGTCTCATTTTTATAAAGTAAAAAACCAACGTGAGAGTCTAAATTACATTGAAGGGTCTGAAACTCACCGGTAGTCCATCCTCAAGAGTGTCCCCTTCCCCAAACGGACATGACACTGGAAAAGAAGAAGGGCACATGAGAAACGTTTGACCTGAGCATTTCACCTAATCCAAAAAAGTACTTGTGTAAAAGAAATATATCCGGGTACTAGTGTAGGCAAACTTATAGTTTTAAAACTTCGCCTGTAGAGGGCAAACACTCAAAATAATCAAGAGTCCTGCCCGTCGTCTTCCTCCAACCAAAACACAACATTTCAAGCAAACACTGTTAAACATTTGACTGAATTCTCAGCAAACCAATCTTTTGTTTTTCTGCTTCACCATTAATGTTTAAAGTCTACTCTGCTGAGCACGCCAGAGGTTTTTTAACAACAGATCCTTGTCAGGCCAGAAAAGGTCAAGGCTTCTGGTTTCCTTTGCCTGTCGCCTAATGGGGAAATGAAAGCTGCTTTGTGTTAGTGGGGGGGACGACACAGAAGTTAATGAAATATGCAGGAGCCAGAATAATGTGACCCCAAAATGCCGTGAACCATTTTTATATCCAAATTAGTTGATAATAGGAGTCAGAAATCCAATCTTGTAGATGAACTTTTGAGAAGTTGGGAAAACAACGTGATTTGCGTTTTGTGTAGTAAATAACTTTAAGAAAGTAGTTGCTGTAACATATTTCTGTGTTGCATAATATGTAATACTTTCAAATGACAATCATCATTTCCTGAGTGAAACTGAAAAACATAATAGTGTGAAATTACAAATAATGATAAAAATAAGCGGGGGGTTTTTTTACAACACAAAAGATAAAAAAAAATTATTTAAAGAAGGAAATATTGATTTGTGGACATATTTTATTGATAAAGTCTAAAAACTACTGGCCCTTGTTTTAAACAATAACTTGTTTTAATGTAGCAATACGTGCAGCTGAAACCCAATGTTTAAATCATTTTTTTTATTGTCTCAACTTTTTTTTAAACAAACAATTCGTCATTATTTAGTAGAATTAGCTCTTTTTTCTATAGATATAATGATGGCCAAACATGGAACCCCTGACCTTCCCAAACAGCATGAAGTCAGTAGTACATGCATGTTTGAACATGATCACCATTGCACCTTCAGGCATTGGGAAATTGCACCCAGCCAGATTTGTGGCAGTCAGTAGCCCCTTTCCTAGTGTCTTACATTCTCTCTCATTATTCTGATATTTAGCAAATCTAAATCATTCTGGTAATCCCTGCTGACCTAAAACAGGAAAAGTTCAGTCATACTGAACATCAGAAAAGACTGTTACACTGTTACACACTGTAGATATCTGATTTAAATATGGTTTAATTTGTCTCTGCTTTAATATACATAAACTTCCTAGAAGACGTAGACATACAACCAAGTTTAAAGTAATATATTCATAAGCTTCAATAGCACAAGACGGAAACATTTCACAGGGCAGAATATTTCTATGTAAATCCATTTGTTTAAACCGGGCCTTTCCCCTCTGTACTGTCCAGTAAACGTCGCATTCAGCTGTACCTTGGAAGTGGGAAGCTGTAACTCCAAATCAAGCCAGTTTCGGCCACAAGATAAACAAACACGCTTCTGTTTGCTCTGTAAATTGCTCTTTGGAAAAAAAAAGAAGAAAATAATCTGAGTTACTGATCAGGAAATCAAACTTCCTGTGGTTATGGATATTTTGTCACTAAGCTCTCACAGCTGGCAGTGAAGGCAGCACAACGTCAGTAAAGTCTTAAGGAAAAATCAGAGACATTTGCCATCACATGATAAATCTTTGTTTATTACATCTTTAAAAAATAAATAAATAAACAAGAAAACATGATTGGAAAATCAGGGAAAACTTGGACCATTCCCACTGGAACATTGTGCCTTTCCCCCACTATATTCCAGAGAAAGTAGTTTTACTGTACCACTGGCACCAAGTGAATCTTATAAAACATTGTCTCATTTAATTAAAATCAATTAATTAGATGCCTAATTTAAAGCAGCGTCAGTCAGTTGGCTGTGCTTGGGATGAGAACAGGGAAACACGATAATATCGTCTCCGTCGGGAGAGAACATTTTACTGGGCCTGTGTGAGACACCGTAGTCTGTCAGTCGCTCTGTCCGTCCATCTCTGAGTCACATGGAGGAAGGCTTTGTGTGTGTGTGTGTGTGTGCGCACGTGTGTGTGTGTGTGCGTGCATTGCTCTGCTTCCAAGAGAAAGAGGCCTCTTGCAGCACGACTCTGGCAGTGCTGGGCCGTGAAGCTGCCTGAGCCATGTGCCCGCCGTTGCCTTGGCAACAGCAGACTGCAAGACTGATATGCACACGTGCGCACACACACGCGCACACACACACACACACACACACACACGCAGCAGTACAGCAATGCAACAGGAATACAGACGAACTCGTCTGCCTGCGCAGAGCCGAGGCATTACACAACATCGCCAGAATACAGAGAATGCCAAGCGAGAGACGAAAACAGACAAAAGGCAAAGGGGTGGCAGGGTAAACACAGGGAGAGACAAGTGAGGGCGCTAAGGCAGAACCTCTCTTACTGATGTTCACACATGAAACTCTTCGCATTTGGAGCAGCAATGAGCTGACCCCTTCATTCTTTCTTTTTTTTTCCCACGTTGTGCGCATGCTGAACAACAAACTTCAACGTATGTTGGGTGGGGGCTGTTATGTAATGACACAAGACGAATCGGAACCTGACTGTGTAGCTTTTACAAGAATCTGAGAAGATTATTTGGTGGTGTGCATTTGTATTGAGCCTTTTTCCTCTTAAGACCCCTAAATAAAATCTAGTTAACCAAACTGCCCTTATGAGTCATCAGAGTCGACCTGTGAGCAATTTAGTCAGTTATGATATTGCATTTTAGACAATAACATGTCTACTTTCTTAATAAGGAAACAAAGGAATTGAATTATTTGAAAAATTTGTAGCATGTGCCATCCATTTTTTTAATACCAAATTAATTGATTGTCAGAATAATCGATAGATTACTCAATTACTAAAATAATCTTTAATTGCAACCCTTGTGCACTCTACAAGTCTGACCTTTCCAGACCAACAAGGTGAAAAGTATTGTTGAAAGGAAACTTTATGAAGTCCCCGGTTCTGTTTGGTCCAAGCCGTTTAGATGCAAACACGAGGAAGAAGGGGTTCTGATGGAAAACTAACACAGCACAATATCCTGCACACACCAGTGAAACACTGTGTTGGCAGCGTCATGCTGTGGGGAGGCTTTTTCTCAACAGAATCAGAGGAGCTGGTCAACAATTTGAGACCGGGACAGAGGTTCATCTGCTTGCTTGACAATAACCATAAACATATAGCCAATAGAATAATTTACACCAAACCATATTTATGTCTTCAAATGCCTCAGTCAAAATCCAGTCATAAAACAAATAGATAATATGTGTGATACAAGTATTTAATCTGGCTACACTTGAGCTATTATGTATTGAATGGGAAAATTAACTTTTCATATCTAAAACGATTGCTGCAGGTTAAGGTGATTTGAAAACATATTGACGCACCACACTTTACAGATTTTACTTTGTAAAAAAACCCAATTGTTTCAACATCACAATTATTTGCTACTTTGTGCTGGTCTATCGCATAAAATCCCAATAAACAAGTTGGAGATTAAGGGGTAAAGATGAACAAGTTGTTCTCTGACATGACAATTTACAGATTAGGTTTTATAAAAACATCCTCCAATCTGAATAGTGTGTGGTTGTTAGAAGTGTTATCTTTATGATAACACTGCATTATGTCTTCTCTAACAGGAAATGCAGTTTGCAAACCCAAGCATCAGCATTAAATCAACCAATCAATCAAGTTAATTTGTACAGCACGTTTCTACAACAAGGCAGCTCAAAGTGCTTCACGTCATAAAAACACAAAAACACAAAGTCATAGAACATACAGTCAACAATTGAAACATTACAGGTACCTTCAACCTAGAAACTGCCTGGACTTGTGCCCAAAAGTTCAAATCTCAGATAAGCAATTGTGGGCAAGAAGAGACTGATGCAAAGCAGTGATAAGCCTTTATTTTACAATGTACTGTTTGTCCTCTATACTCCCCTAGGGTTCCAGAGTCTAGAGAGTAAAAAAAAAAGATTTTATCTTCCCAGCTAGCCAGCTCACCTCTTGTGTAAGAATACTGGGTGGCAGATTGCTGAGTTTGCGAGTCCCCTACTAATTGGATGACTTTGGAACCTTTGGCTCTGTACAGAAAAATATTGCTTATCAGGACCCGAAGCTGCCAACTCAAGTCCATCACAACTTAAATAGCACTCGCTACACCGCAAGCCAAAGACTACTCCAGCCATTCCTCAATTTTAGCAAACAGAAACTCAACCTGACTGATTTCTCCTGACTGATGTTCAAGCCATGTCTCAGGGTGCCATCCATTCTAAAAGTTTCTCATCTTGCTTCAGCTTCTCTCTCTCTCTCCCTATGAGACACTGAGTGAAGAACTGTCAGTCTCTACAGGAAGAGCCGAGATTATCTAAGCAACTGGAAGCGACAGGATATCACAAGAAGGGTCTCGCTTGGGTTCAGTGAACAAGTGGCAGCAACAGTGCAGTCATCAACACCAATCGACACTACGCGTATCTCATCTCTCCCAGAACAGAAGCTATGTCGGCCGTTACACGGCAAAGGTAAACACGCCGCTTCATCACAATTTCTTTTTCTATAGCCAGATTAAGAAACATGGTGGAAACCTGGAACAAGTATTTTTTGTTGGCGTGACAAAGGAGAATTCTACAAGTAACTCGGATGCTTTTGACAAAGGGGAATTGGAAAAAAAACAATAGCCAGCACTCGACGAATGTATTTTTAAGGTAAAGTATGTTAGCTGAGGTAATGCTGACTTATCTGGTTTGACTTGCTCTGAAACACAGATAAAAGCCACACAGACAGCAGAGTAGCACGCCCAGACCTTTGTTAATGTCCTCAATGGCCCGGCGTACTCCCCTGTCAAAGGCGCGAGCATCGGCGGGGCTCTGGAACGTCAGTCCAAACTTCTTGTCATTGATTCTCCAGTGGTGGAAGATGGGGTTGACCTTATTGTATATCAGGTCTCTCTGCAGAACACATTCCAGCACCACCTGGAGAGACACACACACACACACACACAGTTCTCCAGTCAACAAGGGTTACATGGCAATAGATCCAACTGTGCAACAGACGTGATTACAACATTCAGGGTACATTTAGACCTTATCTAGAAACAAATCAATGGTAGGTCTATATCTAACTCAGATTAGGTGTAAATGTTTGATCTGCAAGTATCCCACGCAATCCTCATGTGGGGCACAAAAAGTCTGTAAGTCAGAGAGAAATGGTACAAAAACAAGACCTAAACTATGTTGTATTGTTCTTATTGTTGTACTGCAGTTTGCCCCTTGCTTCTAAGACAAATTTCTCCTATTGGAGATTAATAAATGATCTTATCTTATCTGATATGATAATATCATAACGGTAACATTGATGAGTGTAAAAAATATAAGTACTTTGTTTATTTTAGGGGGCAAAACTGACTTAATGAAGGTAGAAATAAGAAAAGTAGTCACATTTTTTTGTCGTTGCAGATGAATACAACATGCATTCTGTTGAACATCAAACTGAAAGAAGGTTACTGCACTTTCGACTTGCTTCCAAGAAAGGCAAATATTTATCTGTAACATTTCCACTCTCAAATAACACAGACAGTCATAACTAAAGGAGCACCACCCATAAAAATTAAGGTATTGCTGTTTAAAAACTTCAGTAGCTCTGGCTATTGGAGCAGATAGCCCAACTAATTTACCTTGTTACACTCCAAGTGATACTCCACAAAGATGAGGGAAAAGAAGTATAATTTGTGAAATAAACACTACATTTCATGGGTGTTTCTGCTACAGTTTTGGTTAAATCTGGATATTAAGGGAAGTACAATGCTGAAGATAACTCTTATACATGCAATAATGAATAAATAACATTATTCTGGCAATCCAGCAATTGATAGCTGTTTTTGCCTGAAATAAAAATAAAAACTTTTCTTTTTTTTAAATTAAGAACATCAAACTACATCTCTTCAAGGTTACTACATCATGAGGATTTAATCTCATCTCATCTCGGTCATCCTAAAAGTTGAAGAGCAGTGGTTTCAGGAGACCAGGTGTGTGTGGGAATGTTTTAAAGCCAGGAAGCCCCGAGAGCAGGGCGGAAAAAAGGCTGTGCTTCCAAAGCCTATTATTAATCAGGGCTACTGGGCTGCCTGCTGGTCTTCCTCTGGGTAGATTAAATGAAATAAGAGACGGCCATTACCCTCGGTGAGGTTTCTCTGACATGCACGAGAGGTGACTTAACCGAGTGTGGATGTCAGAGCGCGCACACGGCGACACAAAGGACGAGAACGAGTAAATACTGTAGCCGGTGTAATTAAAATGAAGACGCTGTCTGTAATCTGGGGGGTAACGGTTCCTAGCCAATACTCGATGAATGCGAGCCTGCTCAGGTCTGAGTATTGGAAGGGATTGAAAATGTTGATGGTAAGTTTCACGAAAGAGTGGACATGTCATCCTATCTGGGCGAGCTGCTTTGTAACCTCTCAGCATGTCCCCGTACCTTTCTTAAAGAAGAAAAGACGGGCCAAGGGTTATGCCTGTGTGTTTTCCCAGAGCTGAAGGATAAAGGGAGGGGAAGACGAGAGGGATGGGGATGTGGAGAGGATGGGGTGACGAGGCGGGATGAGGATGGGGGTGAGGAGGGGTACGCATAGTGCCTCTGGGGCTGACTGTGGAGGCGAGACTGAATGGAGCCAGAGCTAGTAAGGTGAGCGTCGCAGCAACGCCTGACAGAGGAAGAAGTATCACGGTTGCATGGCAGGATGACACTTAACACCACATTCCACAATGTGCTCAAAGAAAAGAGCAGAGGAGGAGGAGCCACCTTTCCAGAGAAGCAGACAGAAAGCGAACACAGACAGGATGTGTTAAATGAGGTGAGGGACAAAGACGGCTGGATGCGAGATCCGTGCAGAACGGTGATATTGTAAGACAAGACCGATTGGGACCAAACACAATGAAACAAAGCAGGGGTGAAAGTAAACCAGAGAACGCACTCAACGCTTTGTGTCGAGAAACCTCATTTGATGGTTATTTAAAAAAATAAAAAATTACATTTTCAAACTAAATGTTAAAATTTAGCCTGCTAATATGAGTCAAAATGATTACATGAAATACTGAGATACAGCTATTCGGAGTAATCCTAGACACCACCACATTTACTGCTCAAAGGCTACCTGTGGTGAAAAGTTAAGGTGCTGAGGTCAAGAGCTTAGTCAGATTTATCATAAGAGCTGGTATGGTCAGTCAACGTCCACCAATTAGATCTGTAGTTTTAGGAGAGGCAAGAGTGAGAGAAAGAGAAGAGGGAGAGAGGCAGGGAGGAAGTCGGCGAGTGATTGGTGGCTATATGGAGAGCCAGCTGAGTCATCACCAGCACACTCTGTGCCGCATCACTGCGCTTATAGACAAAACCCCTCCACCTCTTTTCTTCCGTCTCCCATCTTTATGGCTCCACCTCCACTTCCTGCTCTTTGATTAGAAGCCATTCTTTTCTTTTTGGATTCCTCACGTGTCTTATGTGTCCTCCGTCACCTGATAACAGCTTGCAAAAAGTCTCACATTTTGCTTTGAATTAAATGCAATACTGATCTGCTTTCTGTCCGTCTACGTGGAACTGCTGCTGCTGCTGCTTAATTCAGGCTGGAAGGTGTACGTAAATCACACAGTGCGTTGGAAAAGTATGAAGACTCTAATGCATCACAAACACAGGCTTTGGTGTATCTATTTTATTTGTTTGATAACGACCGGCACACACCAGGGCATAGCTGTAAATTAGAGAGAAAATGATAACACCTTTTCATAAGGAAGAGCAAAGAGACTCATGGGAACTCCAGAGATCCGCAGGTCAGGAGGAGGTCAATTTCAAGCTTTCTGCCAGATAATCAACACCCTTAACAGTAAAGGGCCTGGTAGTGGCAGCATCATGCTGTAAGGGAAGCTGGTATGAGCTGATGGGAAGATGAGTGTACTGGGTGTTACTGTCAGAGCTTTCAATCAAAAAAAAGAAGAAACAAATCCTTTTCCACCAAACCAGCGGCAGCACTTAATTGGTTCTGGATGTTACTAAATAGTTCTTCGTGTCTGAACTCAGAGAAACTTTGGACCTGGCACCAAAAACAAGTGCTGCATCAGAACTGACATGCTGCTGGGGCAGACGAAAGAACCACTTTTGTCTCTTGGGGGGAATGGCAGCCATGTCTGAAACAAAATACTTCTTCAAATTACAGGTTTGCTTAACTCTCCAATAAAAACAAAAGCGTTTCTTTTGTAAAACTGTGGCAACAAGAAATTCTGTAGCGACAGGCCTTGATATTGAGTGTTTCTTCCTCGCCGGCTAACATTAGGTTTGCTGTTTTCTCGGAGTCATCCCTCTGATGCCCTCAGACAGTCGGTAGCACTGAGGTTGACGCCAACACCCTGGCACTGGGTGGCATCCCGACAGACCTACATATGGCCGCGTGTTTGTTGTGGCGACTGGGGGCCCTGGCGGTGATCGGGGTGTTTCACCACATCCCAGACCAGTTGCCGGGGTCTCTGAACCACGTCTACGCCGCGTCTGAACAGCGGCATTCTCGTCACACCCTTTTCCTGTGCCACACGCGCGCTTGTGTAGCAACGCACAAAACACAAACCCGTCGCAGACATGAAACGCGCGTAAATAAGCTTCAGTCAATAAAGATGAAAGCGGTGATTCAGGCGCCCGTGTAACAAGGCTCTAAAAGTCAGATAGTCTGGGGTTGCCAGATTCTGTGCATCATGGTGGCCTCTCCTCTGTGATCTGGCATCCAACACTTCTCACACCAAGAGATTTACACTCACATTACCGCAGAACAAAGATATTTTAAACTTTATCTTCTGGATCTGGCTTGCATCTAATGTGCACAGTAATGACAAGAAATTCAGCTACTCGAGAAGAAATAGACTGATAATACAGAATATAAATAACTTCAACTTCTTTGCTAATATCTTACGTATTACTGTTTAACACAGTGTAAAAAAAAAAGCGGTTTAAATCATGCATTTCAATAACTGTCAAGATTTTAAACTTTTTTCTTTTACCAACCTTTTAAATAGATGCAAACTAATTATACTCTGAGCAGCTTTTATTTTTGAAGAGCTCTAGTAACAGACAACAATATTCACAGTGTATTTCATTCTCACACATCCACACTTATATCAGCGGAGCTGTCATGCAAAATGCAGCTCCAGCCGTTTTCTGGAGCTTGGCGTTCAGTGTGCCAGAGGGGCAACACACAGAGAGGTCAGAGGTCAAACTGTTGACTGTTACTAAAGGACAACTCAGTCTAGGGCACAAAAGTAATTAGTAAGAAGCAAAAACAACTAACGCTCAATCTGTGGTAGTTATTACCCCAGCTAACTGCTCCTTTTTTTCTACATTCATAAAAATATATATATATATATATATATACATTTATTTATTTTTTACTGAAGGAAAATATTGTGTAAAAATTGGGTTAAATCTTCCAGAATCCTGCCATGCTTTTTGACTTTCTCACATCCCTCATCCCACATTCTCATCTGAGTAATGTGGCCTTCTTCCCGATGAAGTCATTGTGCATCACAACATCACGCAGTTTGCTCCTATTTTCAGTTACCTGAGCCACGGAGGAGAGCCAAAACACACTTCCTGTGTGGCTGAAAGTGTGAGTGAGGCATCGAAGGGACTGGAGTCTGGGAAAGCTGGGCTCACAATGATCCTGCCCGACAGAACGCACTGCTTATAATTTGCACACAATATTGCGCTTTAAAGGGCACGTCTGGATAGAGTGTGAAAATTAATGTGAATTTATTTGTACAGTTCCTTTCAGAATTATTTTGCAGACTAATTGTGTAGATGCGACGTTCGTTTTGGGATTCTAATGATTTATTTGAATCATCATTTGCCAGAGTGCAGTAGTTATACAGCTTGCGTTCATTTTAAACAAGGTGTACAATTTAGAATTTTGTGTTACATTTTTCTCATCTGTACAGTGTCAAATATGCGCATACGTCTCCACCTATGTTTTGTTAAATATCTTTATCTTAACGTTTTGCCATTATTCTCTCTTGATATTTCACTACTCTTGCTATCAGGACGAGTAGAGTTCATAAAAAATTGCTGGTTTCCTGGAATGATCCCACTTTTAAAAGGTTCTGGCAGAAAGACCATTCCAGTTGTTAGCCCAGTTCATCCATTCAAAAAACTATCTTGCTGTGTGTTTAGGATCATTGTCAATAGTTTAATTATTTAGCTGCTGATATTTCTCCGTCTTCATCTTGCCTAAATGTACAGATTTGTCTGGAATAGAAGATATGTTCTTGCTTTTTCCTATTAATGGTAGACTCGAGCCCTGGTGATTCCTTGGCTTTTTGTCGCGGATAGTTTCTTTAATTTATGCCGGCGCAGTGGTGACGAGTCTGAATAACTTGAGAACATTATTTCAAACTGGAGGTCTCGGGAATCTGCTCTTTAGAAATGACTACAGACAGCTTTTTGGGTAAATCTAAAATTCGCCTTTTTAGATTTTCATTGAGTTTTTTTGGGTATTCCCATTGGTCAATTGATTGAGTGCTGTCAAATAAACCCTTCTACAATGAAAATGACAAAATCTACTAATGTTATTTATCATCAACTAAAAGCTAATAAGCTTTTAAGGTAAAGGTACATCCTAAAACATCAATTATTTAAAGACTTAGGAGAATGTATGTATGAGCTTGTATTAATAAGAAAACCGCACTTGGAAATTCACCCATTTTGCTACAACGTAATCATGCGTTTTTCCATTGTATGCAGACTTTTCAGTGAAACTGTATGCACACTGTTAATATGATTGCATGTAATGCAGTGAATTCATGGTGCAGGCTTTCCATTCTCTCACCAGTTTGTCTTTGAGTCTTTCACCCCTGATGTGGAACTCCACAGAGGTGGGACTGGGACTCGGACTGGGAGTGGAACTACAGGGGCTGAGGTTGCTGCCGCTTCCTCCGCTGCCTCCGCTGTGGGTGCTGTTGTTGTCCTCTGCCCGGCTGACCTTGTAGACGGTGACACAGCTAAGTCCTCCACCCCCCAAGGGAAGCCACCCACCGCTGGAGTCATCCCGAGTCATGACCACTGCTCTCACACGCGCATAACTGTCACTGCATGAGAGCGAGGGAAGAAGACAAGCAGGGGGGAAAAAGAATGAAAAGAAATGGAGTTAGCTACACTGTGCAAAACAAGCGACATTTACAAATTGGCTGCATTTATTCCCTCGTTTGCGTCACCTAGGTCCCATAGCATTAGCTGACATACTATTTGTGCTAAACCCAACACTAGGATGAGAATCTTCCCAAAGAATAAGGTTGTAGTTTACATTTGGATACTGACAACAATAGCACAGGTTTGAGACTGACCATTTATCAATAGCTAAAACTAGTCACAAAAAAGTATCATGCATTATACTATATTTACTATGATGTAGCAGAGTACAGTCACAGGTGCAACAAAAACACAGCTGGATAATAAAGGGCAGATTTCCACAGCAAGATTTCATAAAATGATAAAAATAAAAACATAAAATTCTGTTGCTGTTGTGTGTTTTTTTTAACAACGTCACTTAAGGTTCAAGAGTCGAGCCTTTAGTGAATATTTTGGTGGACGAGCAACCTTTCACAGACTTCACTCTGAGATAATGAGTTCCACTCCAGTCTGACCTGGTTGTTGTCTCAAAGCGTTGCGTTCTATTAGTGCCAAATGTTGCCACATGGGTTGTCACCAAAGTCAGATAAACGTGAGGCTTGTTTTTGACGGGGTTTGTTTTTGATGGGGTTTTACAACATAATGGTAAAGCAAAAATTGGACCGAGACATGTTCTGTAGGTGACAAACTACATCTAAAATGAGTTTGGTTTACAAAGCTAATTTAGGCTAATTTTTTTAAATAATATATATATATATATACATTTTTTTTTTTTCACAAGAATGTGTTTACTTAAAAAACTCTGAAAGCAGTTTTGCCTAAATTCTGCAACAGATGTGGCTTTTAATAACAAATCAACTCCATTTGGGCATTATAGATTCAAGAAACACATAGGAAATGAAGAGAAAGTGACAACAATAGTGTTCCTAAATTCATTGTGTCATCTCACATAACAGGCTAAAAGCTGTCTGAAGTTGTCAGTGTATCTTTAACCCCAGCCAGAGGGTGACTGACCATGTGGTCATGTTCAGTCTCTGGCCACAGCTGAAACCAAACCTTTCAACGAAAGCAGAGGTTTTTAAACTAGATAGTACATCATTCTCCCCTCTGAATCACAAAATAAACCTTTGAAGACAATCCTTTCATATGCATATTATATCATACGCATAATAAAACTGCAATTAAACACCAAAAAAAATCCAACAGCTTACATGAGGTAAAGCAGTTGACATATATAGTCAGATTTAAAATTTGAAAAACAAATGAGATGTACATTAAAAAGTTTTTCTCTTAATTTGATTTCGATTTTCTCGGAGTTTAAGCAGATATAAATATTCAGTCTGAGTATCTACACTGAGTAACAATACATCCCAGTTCATCCAACATACAAAGTAACAAAAAGTATATATATATATATATATTTCTATTGAGGGATTTCTGTGGACTGCAACTCAGATCAGCGTTAATAACCAACACCAGGATGTTCCGATGGAAATGCAGCTCAATGTTAATCATAGTGTGTTTGGAAAATGGCGTGGTTAGTGTTTTAACGTCATCTTACTTATGATCTACTTCTAAGATTTTTGAAGCAGGTGAAAAGGATTACACCCTTGAAGGAAAAGCTGCATGTGTTTAATCATTTCTCAAAACTTCTTAACATAAAATTCTGCTATCAAACAGCAAGTTTTCTGTTCTAGTAAATAAACAGTTGTAAGTAAACTGAAGATTGGTGGTTCTGCAGGTTAAATCAATAAATCAAGTGGAATGTTAAAAGCACAACCGCCACAAAGGACTTAAAGGCAAAGCTGAAACTCTGTGTATGGTAGGATAAGAGTTAAACAGTTTGTTTGATATCTATTCCAATAATTGCTCATTTAAAAAAATCAAAGATTAGGTTTGACTTTGTTCGGTTTCTGCTCTTGTTTTCTCACCTTTAGTCAGATCGTTCCCTGATGAAGTAACAGTGAACAGGGCCATCGGAAATGACAAAGGTCAAGGCGTGTTGAGGGCTAGTAATACATTAAAGACGAGGAAGATTACCAAACCAAGCAGAAAATAGCTGAAGATGTTTGCGAGCAGATGACTTCCTGTGACAAACTGCTCTCTGGTCAGTTTAACCAGCAGAGATGATGTCAGAATGTGAAGTGTTTGTAAAGAATGTCACGAGCAGCAGCCAAACGTGAATCAGACACCGAGCGGGAGGGTTTTCACTCCCAGCAACCGTATCTGCCTTCATGTGAAAGCTCTCTGCGCCAAGAACACAAGAGTACAACATTTATAAAAACATAACAAAAGTGGCAAAATCAAACGCTCACCAACTTCAAGGGGAAGGGTATTATTTCTATTTGGTCATTAATACACAACTGTACCATAATGAAATAAAACTGGGATACCCTGTCGTATTTATCAAAAAGACTTTGAAACAAGCAGTTCTAAACATTACTTACTATATTCATAATATTAAAGCGATTTGTCCTTGATATATTGAACTGAATGATATTGCAATAGATATTCTTTTAATATAAGCAATATAGAAACCTGTGCTTTTAAGTTGCTCTAGGAATACAAGAATATGTTGAGAAACTGAGAAAAGAGTGGTATCTTCAGGACAACCAACATTCCAGAAAAACCTTCTGTTAAAAGTTTTATAAAAGTCTAACCATTTACGTTACTTAGAACACATGAAGAATGACAAGAAATTTGACTTTTTAAATGTGAACTTTTGTCTCATCTTGTTGATTTATCCAATTTAAATCTGTTCTATTGTTCAAGAATTTAATCTACTAACAAAATTGACAACACAGAAACTAACTAGCTTTAGAAATAATGTGAATAAAGCAGGGTTTCCTGTACTTTCTGGAGTTTAGCTGTGGGTTTGAACTCACTGCTTTAGAGATATGTGTGTGCAGCCAAAGAAATGCAGCAAATCATTCAGTATGCTGCACATTAAAATACAGACGGAAAAGGGCTAGCAAGAAGGAAAATTAGGAACTACAAAATATATTATTTCCCTAAGAAGCTTGAAAACAGCATAAACCTAGCAAAGAAATAGACAGCTATATGTGGGGCTATAGGTGACACAATCTGAGGCTTTATCATAGCTGATTGACAAAACATACATGTATCAAGATGCCAGATGCACCACAAGGTCACACTAACCACAATGTTCTTCAACATGGAAAGTACTGCTGCAAGCTAGTTCATTTCCTCGTCAGTGAAGTGCTTACTAATAAAGCCAGAATGAACAACATTTTTTTTTTTACTGAGGAATGTCAGACGTTCATTCAGGTTGCTACAATATAAGACTTTGCTAGTCATTTTTGCTCTTTCACATTTTGATGTTGAGATAATTAGCAGCAACAGCCAAAAGGATGAGCTGTTCAAGCACACTGATCTTTGCGTCATCAGAGATGTCTCATAAGAAAAAACCAACGGTGAAATTGACCCAGGAAACCGTGGGACTGACATAAACACCAAATTAACCGTGTTCTAGTTGGTACAAGTTGGGAAACTCTTTTGCTTTTTGTGCAGGTTAACCACAATTAGCAATACAAGCAAACAACAATGTATTTCTCTTTGTTTTGCACTGGGAAACGATGTAGCAACATGTTCTCTACAGGAATGTTTGATAGTATTGTTTGGGAAATATTTATTTGGATGGAAATCATCCAGTGCAAAGAAACGGCGATCAGTAACTATCACTAACTGTTATCAGCAAGGCAATTATATTGCATTTTGAGCTTGGGATTGGTAAAAAAAAAAATAAATAAAGTCAGTGAAAATGGTCTCCTCCAAGGTCATTTCTGTTATGTTAAAAATGTTGACTTTGGAGTAAACATTTTTTTTTATAAAATTAAATTACCTCCTTAAACCAAAACTGTAGTGCCAGAACCCCCCCCCCCCACCCCTCTTCCCCCCCTGCCCTCCACCTCCGAAACAAAAATTGAGTAGTGTTGTCATTGTAGTTGTATTTTGATCTAAGGAAAAAACATGGGCTGCACAGTGGTGCAGTTGGTAGAGCTGTTGCCTTGCAGCAGGAAGGTTCTGGGCTCAATTCCCAGGTCCGGTCTTTCTGCATCGAGTTTGCATGTTCTCCATGGGTTTTCTCCGGGTATTCTGGTTTCCTCCCACAGTCCAAAAACATGACTGCCAGGTTAATTGGCCTCTCCAAATTGTCCCTAGGTGTGAATGTGTGTGTGCATGGTGTGTCCTGTCTGTGTTACCCTGCGACAGACTGGTGACCTGTCCAGGGTGACCCCGCCTCTTGCCCGGAACGTTAGCTGGAGATAGGCACCAGCAGCCCTCCCGACCCCACTAAAGGACAAGGGTGTAAAGAAAATGGATGGATGGAATAAACATAGAAATTTACAATCAATGATGAACATAACTTTATTCTGGCTTATCTTTTTCTATGGTGTTGCATCACCTACAATATCCTACTATAAATATTTGACTTCTCCTGGCAGGAAGGAAAAACATTTTTTTGACAAAGTTTATTACAGCTTTTAGAGAGACTTGACCAAGATCTGCATCTCTTTCAAGAGATTGAAAATTGGACATATTTGAAATACTAAACATGCCTAGTTGTCTTTAAATTTGGACCCAACTGAAAAACATTTACCAAATTTTATATTTCTCATTAGCATTTTTAATAAATTTTCAAAAGCTGGAAATGTACCACCAGCTAAACGTCTAAATAGGTTAAAATGTGTTGCCCGGGGCTTATTTGACAGCAAATAGTCATGGGAAACTCAGAAAACAGGAAAACCTCAACAAACTTCCCTTTAATGACCACACATAGAAAACACCCCATTCTGATGATATCTAATGACACAAGTGACTAAGAAACGGTCCAAGAGAACGCAGTTCAATCATGGAAAAATAAGGTTTTGGGGCACCACAGCAGGCAGTGATTGGGATATGCTGCTGCTGCTACTCTAACACCCCTCTATGGACACCAATAAATGGATGCGGGTGCTGGGTGCAGAAGGGGCTGTCAGTCAGACAGGGGTCCCTGGGGTGAACAGAAGGCAGGCGGTGGTGTCAGTCAGCCATGACCAGAGCACAATGACCAGGCCCTGACCCTTCAGGCCTCCCATCATACACATGCCAGCAACCATGACACTCTGAGGAAGGAGGGGGTGGGAGTGAGCCGTGAGAGGAAGTTAACCGGACAACAGATATGCGGATCCTCTTAAATAAAACTTTTACAAGCAAAGCCTTCTTTATTACTTATTAAAAGAGTTTAATATGTAGGGTGCATGTACAAATAACACATTTAAACTTTGTAAAACTGTCCCTTTAGTCGGCGAACTTGCTTTCCTAAAACGCACAGTGCTCTGCATGCATCTATCAGTCCACCCTGTGCACATTCACAGCTCATCGAGGGATGGCGGAGACAAAAACCGGCCTCCACGCCCCTTGCTGAGAGCACACAGTCAACTGGACACACAATTGTGAGCGGAAGCAGATCAGCTGGCTTTGGCATGCAAGAGAAAAAAGGGGGGGGGAGGGAGGTAGGGAGGGAGGGAGTGGGGCAGGATGAAAGAAAGGAGCCCCCAATTCTGAATTATTCCAAGTTATTCTGCTGGATGACTGACTTCATTTCCGAGCAAAGCAAGGGGGAAAAAAAAAACTGAGGGGTTTGCTGAGACTGAGGCCGAGGACAGGGAGACGCAACTGTAGATAAGGATGGCACGTATGTCTGAAGGGAAACTTTAAACAAGATAAGTATTATAATAAAATACAAATTTTTTAAGTATATAGAAAAATCATCACTGAAAAGCAGGCAAGAGTGTGAAGAAAATCTAATGTCGAGTGTGGTATGTAAAAACTTATGTGTGAATTTTTCACTTTTCAAAATTCCAACTGAGGCAAAGTTACAAACTAGTTCAACTGTTCTAATACACAAAAAAGCGCCAGTTCCTGTATTTCTTATAATTAATCAATAAAAAAAACAACCAAAGTAGTAAATATGAATATAGGTTTACAGGAAAGAGACACTGGAAAAGAATGTGCAGATCAGGGAGACATGGGCCCTGAGGCCACTTTCTCCAGTGTGTGGTGGAGAAGGGGGATCCTGGGACAACCATTTCCTAAGTGGACAAAGTGACCGTTTGTCTGCTGCTCCGGCCCATGGCTCACTGGGCTCCAGCATGCAATTATGCTCTGCTCCCGTCTCAGTCTTGGGCTTTCCAACCCAAAGGGGAGTGGTGAAGAGGAGCACAGAGGGTTTGAAGGGCTGGAGGGTTCTGGAGGGTGGGGTGGGCAAGAGGGTGGAGAAGAAGGAAAGATGAAGAGAGCGAAGAAGAGGAGGAGGAAAGGGGAAAGAGAAAGGATGTAGCCAGACCCCTGGTTGCTCGCCAAGTCACCCTCCCTTTCCTCCACTCCGTCTCCTCCCCCCCCTTCTTCCACACAGGCCCTCCCCGGCTGCCTCTCTGTACACAATGGCCGCTTCTCTGCTGAAATTTCACGTTATTGGATCCCGGGCCTGGAGTTTTGTCCTCCCACAATGTCCAGGCAGCAGAGCATGCTGCAAGGGAGACACACTTTGCAAGCTAAAAGCTGGAAAACCATTCGTCCTTTCATTAGCATCTGAAAAGACCAGAAAAGCTGCCCCTCCCCCCCCACCCTGCATCTCTTTTTTTCCTCCATCACCCCTTTTCCTCCCCATCTTTTGCTCAAATCAAAAACCTGAGGAAGGCTGTCAAGCTCAGTCAAGCTCCGCTAGACCACTTTGGCTCCTGGAACTTTTTAAACAAAAAGAAAAAGAAAAACAAAACAAAACAAAAAAAAAACACATCATTAAAATATCATTGGAGAAAATAAACACAAGCTACTTATCATAATCCGATTCTATAGATTATCCGCAGAAAGAAAAAGCTATTACCGGTAAAGTAGGTAAACCATGGATTTTTACGTCAAAAGCTACTTTGGCTGTGACTCATTCTTTTTGCCTAAAAGAAAATAACGCTATCATCAACAGTTATGTCAAAACACAATGATATTTATGTAATTATCCATTTCTGACTGATTTCATATTATGGACATATTTACGTTCAGAGGGCAAATCAAGGTGTTTTTAAAAAGCTCCACCATACCTTTGCTGCTGTTACAGTCTACTTAAGATATTAGAGAGCAAACTGGGGTTGTTTGGTCTCCTCTACATGTTGCTGCAGGCTGCCAGCCAGCTGGCTGAAAAGAGGCTTCTTCACCTTTCTTGCTGAAAACTCCCACTTACTCATACTTTGCGTACTCTGTGAGCCTCACAGTGTGTTCACACCGTCTTCAGACAGCTGAGATTCATAGTCAAGCATACCAATTGCTTACATTTCTCATGATAATTTCCTTCACTTCTGACAATCTGAATGGATACTAACAAGTTTGATGAGCTGTTTGGGGGCTTTGAGTTCACTTTGAGTATGCACAGACCTCCGTGGGGTATATACATTTCCAATGTTTGGAAATCCTTCGCAAGGAATGCAAATAGTTGTGAGACAGAAAACCCATTTCTTTCAATGAGGTCACATTTTCTGAACACAACTGCCAAGCTACATTTCAGCTAAGTAGGCAAATGCAGGTCGATTACCCAAGCATAGCACAATACTAGATATTAGAGCTGAACATTGTTAGATTGTTTAAAGTTTCATTTTGCACACCCACCGAAAAACAATGTGTCTAATATATCAGCAACAAATATTGTATCGGCATTGGCTGACTTTTGCTTTTCATGCTTGCGTAACAATAATAATAATAGAGTGATATAAGGCACTCTTCCCTATAAACACTTGTAAATTGCCACATTTAGATGGTGTTTCCTCTAGATGTTCAAGTTTATGCTTTAAAATAAAAAGGCATTGAATAAAGACTTTACATGACATTAATATGACTATAATAATTAATATGTTGAATTACTTTAACTGTAGCAGGAATGATTGTTGCTTCTCTGTTCTAAATATTTTCAATTAGATCTGGTGATGCGTTCAAGCTGCACTTTGTGTGTTGCTGTTGTGAAACTGTTGTATTTTTACTCAAGGTTATTAAACCGTGAGAATTTCACAGCGCCCCACGCCTTGAAGATTCATGTCACCTTACATAGACATGACATTACTGTAGACATGACATTTCTTATTTAAGTAGATATAATACATTTATTAAAAAGAAATAAGCAATATTGCTTCTACAGTAATGACATTTTTTGAGTGTAAACATATCTTGTTGATAAAAATAAAACATGGAACCTGGCCATGTATCCCACCCGTGCATCTTATCTGAATGGGGTAAACAACCAAACTAATTAGTCTCAGTCCCAGTTTAAAGAACCAAACACAAACTAAAAGAAGGCACACAGAAGACAAAAGCCAATGTGGTTTATGGTTAGCTGTGCAAGCTGTAACATACATTCATAGCAAAAGTACGTCTGAAGAGGCTGTCTGTTGGCCATTATTAAAGTACTTTTGAAGAGGCTGTCTATTGGCCATTAATAAAGTACTTTTGAAGAGGCTGTCTGTTGGTCATTAATAAAAGCAGATAGAAGTGTGAACACTAAGCAGGCAACACAAGCTTGCTTACACTAGTTGCAGTGAAAACTAATCCGCTGGTTATAGAAAGAAGTGAAAGAAAAATTTGCCCTATCTCTTCTCAACACCTCAGGCTGCTGGTGACTCATCTCCCTCACAAGAACATTCAGCTTAGCTACCAACTGACTCAGAAAAAAAGGAAAAAAAACAAACAAAAAAAACACAAGCCTAATCTGCTGCTGCACGACACAGCAAAACCTAAATGTTAATGGTAGTTTTGGTAGTATCCACGGCAGACAATCTTTCCATGCCAAATTAACTTGCATTCCATATGGAAACCGGACAATCATCATGAGATCTCATCGGTATGGCATCTTGAACAATCATTTTCAAATCAAACCGTCTATTGCTAGACTGGGCCTGCTATCCCGACATCACAGTTCCAACTCCCGCTGCCCCGTGGCACACTATAAATCTAAAAAGAATCCCATATGTGTATCAAATGCCAGAAAGCTATTCTCAAACATTCATCAAAGCCACATATTGAGAGGATCTTAATTCGAACCACAAGCATTCAGTAAATTAAAACCTTACGCTTGCCATTACAAAAAAGAGGAACCATGAAATTCAACTGCAGCGGCATCTCTGCTCGCCTTTGATGCGAAAGCAGTCCCACAGGACTGGGCCGTGTAGCTGCGGGAAAAAAAAATGTCAATATATCTTTTGAAGCTACTTAGGAATGATCATCACTGAGATGGTGGCCTATGAACTGCCAAGACAAGCTATAAAACGAAGATGATGAGAGTAGAGTTACATAATTACAGTAAAATATTCAACTCTATAGTTAACTATTCTGGACAAAGACATCTCATTCAAGCAAGAAATATCTTGCAATCTGATGAGTCAAGAAACAACTTTAGTAACCAATCGAGTACTAAATATAGTCAAAATCTGATCAGACATTCACTGGGCAGATGAAAATACAGGCTTAAAATTTTGGTGAGGCTTTAAATTTTATATAACAGCTATTACTTTTTCTTAAGTTCACCAATCCAGGATCAGACCTTATCTTTTCCAGAAGCACACATGGCAAATGTTTCTATAAAAATAAAGGCGCAGGAACATGTGCAGCTGTGTGTGTATACGTGTACGTGCAAAGACACATACACAGAAACCCCTTCCTGTTTTCAAAGCGTTTGGAAACTCAATCAAAGACACAAGGTTTAGGATTTACATCTGTGCCCTTTTATGTCTGTGGCTCAACAGGAAAGAACCATCTTAGGCCAGCTGCAGCAAAGAGTTCCCAACAAGCCCCAGCCTTCTCGCTCCTGCATGCAGTACGACTGAAAACAATATCTCCAACTCAGTAACTTTGTGTTAGAAGCAATTCTTAAAGGCACTAAGATATGGTCTGTGAGCATCAGAGGCCCAACTGGACAAAGAAATAAAGACAAGCCTCCTGCTATGTAGATGCTAGGGTGCAGACACTCACATACAACTCAAGTCCACATGTGGTGTAGAGTAGACTACTAACTCCACACCATCATTCATCTTTTAAGAAAAGTACTTTACTAATTCACTACTCACATTTTGTTCCACTTAATGCATGCTCTTAAAATACTTGAAGAGGAAATGAAAATAATAAGAAGGAAGTAGGTTAAGTTTAAAATACAGAGGATCCAAGCCTTAATCTGACCACGGGGATGGAAGAGTCCTTTACAACGCAAGACAGGTTTCATTTTGATGATGCATCACAACCACAGACATCACAAGACATCTGTTGATTCATATAAATAAATAAAAAACTAACCATACTTCACAGTTCAATAGTTTGCCACTACAGTACTGGGTCACAGAGTTAGTCTATAAAAAGATAAACACTGCTGATTACAAATGTTAACCTTTATGACATAAAATGAGCTTTTCACTGCCTGTGAAGGGAAAAAAATACTGAGCATATATCATGCAGGCACTGTTGTTATATGCAACCTCAGGTTTGTCAAATGAAGTATTTTGCTAGCTCCTATAAGCCACATTCATCACAACCAACACTTCCTCAAAAGAAAACAGAAGCAAAACCAAAGATGTGTTTGAGTGTTCAGCTCAAAAGAGATTGCCCTGGGGTAAGATGTGTCTGTAGCTTATATTCAACCAGATACAATGAAGAAAGCTGTTATAGGCATGGATGTGTACTGAGGTTTCAAAAAGCTACAATTTTAATAAACAGTCACAATCATGATGTTATGCATAAAAACAGAAAAAAGACAGTCATTGGGTAGCTTATAAGCACTTCCTCAATCATTTAATCAAGTTTTTGAATCAAAATAAGAATAGTTATAACTGTTAGATTTTAACTGTAAACCAAAGATCAACATTTAAATAAAAGCATGCATATCATGCTTACATTTCAGTTTAAAATGTTTAAATGATTTGATAAAGTGAAAGTAGAGTATTTTAAATCAAGGTTATCATATCATCAGAATCTCATCCTGTTGCCAATTGGAGGCCATGTTCAAGAAACTGAAATAACTGCAAAATTCCCTGACTATTGAAAGGCCTAAGACACTATTTAGCTTACCATGAGCTCCACTGAATATGAGTCATTATCCAGGCCATAAAGCATGCCAACAACTGAAGAAGTCATATATCCTTGTCGTTTTGAGACGTGATGGGGGTTGTTTGGGGAGAATGTTTTTGGGAAGCTTTGCAAAACTAAAGGGAGTGAAAACAGCTCACATGTGATAAGATCAAGACACCCACATAGGCAGCTGGAACACTGAGCTTTCAAATCAATCACACGGATAGGAAGCGGACAGAGAAAGCAGACTGAAGATCACCTGACTAGCAAAAGACAATACGGCAGGAATCGCAAACAATGAGGCCATACCCGGTGTATGTGTCAATCAACTGACATTCACCAAGTAAAAAACAAAAACGTATGAGGGCATGTAAAATATCTGCACTTTCCGTCTGAAGGTGCAGACTGATAAGAATCTATTTTATATTAAACAAGAGGGGAACTCTCCACACATGCTGAACAAGACACAAACCAGAATCTCACAAGGCTTTATGAGCTCTTTTTGTAATTTCAGCTTTGTGAACACCACTGCACCAAGGCCAAGAATCATGTTCCCAACAAAGGCTGTGCTGTGTGTCTACAACAGCTTGGTTTATCCAACCATCTTTTAGACAAAACTACCTCAGGGCCATCGCTGCTTGAATCTTGAGGCAATTTTAAAATGCATTTATAAAGACCGCAAGCTTAAAAGACACATAAGTGAGTACACTCCTTCCATTTTTGTAAAATACTTTATATGTTTTCATTGAACAACACTATTTTGATACAGTGTAACCACTGCACAGCTTGTATATAAAAGTAAATTGGCTGAAACCCTCAAGATAACATCTTTCAAAAGTGAGGACACCAGAATGTCCAAACTGTGCCCCAGGTTTCATGTTTTGTGTGGGCACTATTATTTTCCTGAACTGCTACATCTCTCTTGGGCAGGAAGTTCACTAGAGCTTCACAGATTACACCAGATTCCTCTTCCCCATGATGACGTCATGAAGCTGCTGGACGCTAGACACCTTGCATTCCTCCACCTTTAAGGAATAGGGTTTAAGTCTGGAGACATGCTTGGCCAGCCCAGAACCTTCACACTCAGTTTCTTTAGTAAGGCAGTGGTCGTCTTGGAGGTATGTTTGGGCTCATTATCATGTTGAAATACCGCCCTCTGGACCAGTTTCTGAAGGGAGGGGCTCGAGCTTTGCTTCAATACGTCACAGTACATGTTGGCATCCATGGTTCCCTCTATGAACTGTAGTTCCCCACAGCTGGCAGTATTTATGCAGCCCCATGAAGCCATGACGACCAATTTGATGCAGTGTGCAATGTAAGGTCTAAACAGCAACTGGCTGGCAGCCCCCCACCTCCCCCCTTTTCACTTAGGGGAGTACTCACTTTTGTTGCCAGTAGTTCAGACATAGATGGCCGCTACACTGTTTCACAACCTGTAAACATTACTTTACATTGTATCAGTGTCATATCTTCACTGTTTTCACATGGAAAGTGATTTTTTTTTCTGTACACACGTTCATGAGATACTGTATACTTTTTTTAGAGGTAAAGCTTGTAAGACAAACCAAACAAAAAGTGAAAAAAGGTAGCAGACAACAGCCAAAGGTCAAAGAGTGATGATGACTCTTTGGATGTGAAAGTTGGGCATAAATGCACCACAGAATGACCAATTTGAGTCCTTAAAGAAGAGATTTTTATGGCGATTTGTCCAGTAAGGAGGAGGAAGTCAAAGGAAATGATGTCTGACAGTAGTAGTATGCAGGCCTAACAAATTGAACCCAGAGATTTATCAAATCTCTGTGACTAGTCTAATCTGTCTTTAAGTCACCTCAGTGGCAAATGATAGTTAAAAGCTGTTTTTTAAACTGTTATTCCCAACTCTGATTCTCCCGCGTAATTCGTGTTTTAGGTATCCCCTTGCTGCCAGATGCCTGACTTTAATACCAAGGTTGATTAACAGGCACTAGATGGCATGCAGAGGAGGTCAGGCAATCATATAAGTGCTGGAACAAAGGCACATCTAGGATACCTAGGCCCGAGAACCAGGGTTGGGAACCACTGTAAACACTAAAATAATAGCCATATTCAGATAGACAAATTCTGCTCCTGTTCTGACTGGAATTGTTACACTGATGTGTAAAGTCATGTCAGCGCCTTCCTCCCAACTGTGCCACCAAAACAGCCTGCTTTATATTAGTCAGCTGTGAGATGGTTACCAGTCTCACTTTTCTCCATATAATCAGATATAATCACTAGTGAGGGTTTAGCTACATATACATACTACAGAATCAGGTGGCAGCTGCAGCCGAATGTTTTTTCCTGTAATTGCCTCAGACACTGAGGAGAAAGAGAGCCGCAGCTAAAGCTAAATGAGAGCCGCTACTAATTTGACGTTATATGTGGGTATCAGCAGGTGTTTTGTTCGGAGAGAGGACACGAAAAGAAACACTGTAAACAATGTTTTGTTTTTCATCTGATAAACTTCAAGTTTAAAACTAACAGGCACAGTTGCCTCAGTGGTCTGGCTGACTTCCTTGTTCAGCTATCTGTCCTAGCTTTCACAATAGATTCATAGATTATCCTTGTAGCAAGGTGACCACACATCTCCCATTATTATTTTATTTTTTTAAAACTAAGAAAACAGTGTGTTCTATGTATAACAATGGCCCATCAGACACTCCGGATCCGTATTACACCCAATCATTCATGCATGATACTTGCTTCCTGTTTTTAAGAGAATGTGGACACAAGGGCTTTTGTGTTGTGAAAAAGAGTGTTTAAATCGACAAGTTCACAAATCTAAATATGATTATGTTCTTTTTTACTTGTGCTATGTGTAGCTATTTCCTTCTACAACATAATGGGAATTAGCCAGTCAAAGAAAATATGTTTTCCTTAACACCTGTCAGCAACTTATTAGTTGAGCAGGTTTTATTCAAGGATTCGGAGTATATTGGGAAAGTCTTTTTTTAGAAAATAAGCAACTGACTTCCTCCAAGATCTAAATCCACCTGGGCAATGGGAAAAACCGAAACGTCTTTGAAAAGGAAAAGGAAAGACAAGCTTCACTCAGTACTCTGTAGCTTCCATTACAATGAATCATACCACTGGCAGAAAGGTGGTGGAATCTTAGCAACAATGTCCGGATCGCTTCATCATGTTCACTGCCGCCATCATGCAGCGTGGAACAAACCCAGCACTGTACTTAAAACCCACTGATAATACATAAGCCCACGGCAAAAAATTCCCTCAGTGGGGTTTGTTGTGGATCCTTGATGTTATTCTAAGGAGACGGGTCAAATTTTACGCTTATGTTTTTGGGGGGGTTTTTTTCTCGCGTCTTCAGGCAAACACAATGGGAAGTTTGATCTTATCTGGTAGTGTCACACATAAAAAGACAAAATAACAAAAAAAATACTACATTAGATTTCGATTAATCAACACATATGTGTTACAGGCTCAATTCTGCACTGGATAATGCGAACAAAGGACAACATGGCAAATGTTACATAAGATCACATGAGTGCACTTCAAGGACAAAACCCCATGCATTAAAATCAATCAGCACCACAAAGGCCAGTTAGAAGAAATTGGAGAAGAAATGGGTGTGTTTCAGTCATCTAACCATGACAATGTAAATGGCTGTAAAAGGGCATTTTACTCCCTCTGTGGCAAAAAGCAAACCCTCGGAGATGGGGGGAGGGGGGGGGGTGATTAGGGGGGGCGGGCGGGGGGTGATTATATGTCGTTACGACCCACTCATATATATATAAAAACCCTTTGCCTCTGTGTTTATATGTGTCCGCGCAGTATTTAACCCAAAAAATGCGATCGTCGGTGCAATGCGAAACAGTGTACAGTACTGTGAATGGGCAGGCAGGTACTTTATGAATGGAGGAGATCATGTGACCGCAGCACCTCCCGAAGCAGATATTTCTCACTGACTGTCAACAAGCGCTTCTGGGGGGGCGAGGGGGGGGGGGGGGAATCAGTCCCATTAAAACAATAGCTAAACCCGACCAGAAATGCGTGCGACGTGTACGAAAAGCACGACATGTACAGATTACAGCCAAGACTCCGCGGACCGCGTTGAGACGGGTCGTGAATGTAACGCCGTTCCACGGCGGGGTTTTTTTTATGAATGGAGATCGTGATATGTAAATGTGTGTGATTGAGGAAAAATAAGCCATCTTCTTCTCTTGTAAATGTCGCCATATCCGTGAATAGTTTTCATTTGACGTGTATGACTGGTTAGGAAAGACTAGATTTACGCACGAGGATTAAATACAGGATTTAAATGCACGGGAAGGTGCAGAAATCATGGCGGACAGCAGTTGGCTACACACAGATCTGCACTGTCAATATAACGCAGTGTGACCGTGATGTACTCAGATTGACAGATATCTCAATGTATGTTTAAACTGGACTTGGCTCGTCTACTTTAAAAATACGTACATTTAAAGAGGCGATCGGTACAATACCATTACTATAATAATAATTTTTAAAAAATCGAGTTTAGAATAATTTTTCCACCTTATTGAATAATTCTAACATCACTTCAATACAGAGGCCTAATATAAATTCTTCCATCGTAGATGTCAAATATGTCAAAACAAGAATACGAGCAGGCATGGCATTGTTTCCGTATGTATACATGTTATTACATTTATACCAAACGTGAGCTATTGTCCTTCCAATTATCCATAAACAAATAGAAGTTACATTCTATATTATAAAAGGCAAAGCATAATGATGAAATACCAGCGCAGCAGAGTCAGAAATGTCACCGGGACGGCGTGTAAAAAGCACATATTAATACCTAAAGGTACCTAAATACTAACCTGAACTGTTTTTTATATGTGCTACTTAAATATATGTACACGTCTGTGCATTATGTAAGTAAAAAGTACTCACTCGTTGTTTGGATTTGTTGAATCTTCACTCATTTTTTCCTCACGAGGATCCAAATCCTAGCAATAGCATCGACGACGCAGTGACGGCGGGATAAAATACCACAAAAATCACCATTTTCCTTCATAAAAACGAATAAACCTTATTAAGGACGTCGGATGAACGGTGTACAAAGAGGGGGCATGCCTAGCCGAGCGTCCCCGAGAACACCGAGTTGGAAGCTAGCTTAGCTCTGCTGGCTGGGACTAGTGTAAAGCAGCGAGGGGGAATGACAGCCGTTGATTCATTTTATCCTCCCTGGAAGTAAAATCCGACCACAACAAATGAGCCAGCGGCACCATCCTCCTTCAACAAACACACAACAGATCCTCGCTTTGCCAGAACGTTTATAGATCCTTCCAGAAACGAGAGAAAACGCAGGAATCGCCGGAGACTTTTTTTTAACGTTTAGGCAGGTTATTTACGCCGAGCATCCATTCGCCCCAACTTCAGCTCCAGGACGACACTTGGAAAAAGCGCCGTGCAGCGTCGGCTCCGTCAACGTGTCCCAGTATTCTGCAGTAAAGGCATCCGGAGCCAAACAAAAGGAGAAATTGGCTGCTTTCAGTGTGCTTACACGGGGGATAATCAACCAAACACAGACATGAGGTTTCCAGGAAAAGTTGGTGGACATCTGCTTTTATCGAACTCCATTTTCAACTCGGAGGAGGAGGAGGGGAGGTAAAGAGAAGGAGGGGAGGGGGGGGGGGGATGAAACATCGGAAAACTGGGCGGATGTGTCGACCCTCGCTTGAGAAAAATCGGATCCTTCCGCGACGTAGTGAAAACATGTCACCCTTGCAAGAAAATATGCTCACCTAGCAAATAGAAAAAGTTCCGACTTGTTAAAGAGTGACTAGCATTACACTTAACCGCCTTCCTCTATATGCTCGTGCGGTCAATTAATTAATTTTGATGTGCAAGGGGCTCCACTAAAGTAGTCCCAACACTTCCCAAAAGAAGTTTGCCTTCAATCACGCATTGATATAGGAGGGAAGCGTCTGTGTGATACCACGCGAAGTGGAATATAATTAGGAGAAAGACGTGGGGCTGACACAAGCCCTCAGCCACAAAAATGTTTGTTTTTCTGTTTTACTTCATGTTGTCTTGTCGTGGTCGACCGCACCCGCACCACTTCTTAAAGTTTGCACGGAAACAATTTACTAAAGCTATGCAAAAACATATATATCAGTACAATGATTTAATTCTAAATAGCTCAGTAAACGTTAGAGGTTATTTCACTCGTTTTATTTGTTAATGACAAATTTGGTATTTTGGTACAAAAAAGTTCCTATAAAAGGCTGGTACGGACCTGAATTACTTTTATATATACCATTTCGTACTTGAAACGGCTTGGCACAGTATCTGAAAAACTATAGTATGAAAATACCAGAACCAGAATGTAACAAAATTACTAAATACTTGGAATGAATGAAGGACTATTTGTACATAAAAAGTTTGGTACAACATGGTACCAGAAAATGTCTGGCTGGTATCACATTGGCATGAAGGGACTAAGACTTGGCCAAGGATTTTTTTTTTTTATACTTGAGTTCTTTATGCATAATTCTGTGGCTAGAAAGGTCAGACATTAAATTACAAAAACACAATATTATTTTATTTATGGGAAAAGGTTTCAACATGAGACAGTTGGGTACAAAAAGTTAACAAAAATATGATTTCTTGAAACTTTTTCAGATACAAATTTATTCAAATCCCAAAGGGGCACCCAGTACAACTTATTGTTTTAGGTTGTGTGTCATTCCTGGAAAGAGTAATAAATACTTAAGGACCATCTTGTCCCCAGTTTTTTTCTTTGGTACAAAAGAGTAAAAAAATCTCCCATGTGTGAGTTTGTATCCTACAGAGGGAAGTTTAGTACCATAATCCATGAAATTAGCATTGACTAATCAATGAATAATCAAGTGATTCACCAGAGGTTAAGCACTTGGGTTCAAAGTAAGTTGTTTATTGGTACGAAATGGTGATAGGAAGGGACAGAACACCAGCTCATGGTATGAAACTTGGAATTAGCAAAGGAACGAATTGAGCCGGAACCCAAAGTAAGACTAATTTATTTATGTGTTGCATAGATTAAAATACGATGATGTCTCATGTTTCCCATAAAGTGTTCTGAAACTACCCTGCACATTTGTGGAGTTATAGGTGTATACAAATATAACATATTGTTAGTGTAAAAGAAAGCTGTATAGCATAGTTATAAAAGGTTTCTCTTATTTAAAACCATTAAAGAAGGAAGGTAAAGTTATCTTGATCTATGCATGAATTATCACTTAACAAGGGAAACTATACTTAGTGACTTTGTCACTGTACAGTTCATAGGAAACATTCAAGTCTCTCTAGTAATGTTTTATTTATTTATTTATTTTAAAAGCTATTACAAAACAAATTGTTAGAAAGAGCTTCAGTTTACATCTAGCTTTGGCTAAGCAACCCTGCTATCTCCTGAACTTCCACCTTACAAAGCACCCCTGCCCTCACTCAGCTCCTTCAGACTAGCCAGCAGCAATTAGCAAACACCTCGTGGAACTGGGAATCTGCTGAACTCATCATATGAGCTACTTTGCAGTGCAATGCTGGAAAAGACATTGTTGAAGTGTTGATTTAAGAGCTCTGCTATGATGTCTTCCTGAAGGCGGGGTTGCAGAAGGAGCAGGAGTTTTTAAAGAGATAGATCCCCAGTTTCAAAGCACAAATATAGAAGTAAAACTTTGTATATATGAAATATGTTGAAAGCATTTTCATAACAACTGACGATAACATAGTTACTTGATTGTGCTATAAAATGCCAATATATAAACAAACACACAATACTGTCCCTTTAAAAGGTTTACTGCTGTTTTAATAACATGACATAACATGTTAAATTATATGCCTTAATCACAAACTAATTATTTTTTCATCATTATTATTAAGTTTGAAACATGTTAGGAAAGAACCAGGGAACCCCTGTTGTGTGTATTGTGGTAGAGTCTACTTTTTTTGGACATTGGAGATTGGATCTAAAAATTATGTCATACCCTCATTGAGAGTGTTTTAATTGCAAGTAAAAAAAAAGAAAAATACATGAGATCTGCCAACTGGTAGCATAGTTACTAGTAGCAGTACACCCTGATAGCAATGTATGTCTCAGCATTTTTTGCATTTTAACTTAAAATAACATGCTTACAAATAGAGATCGCATAGTCCTATGTGTACCTCTGACTTAATGAGATACAATCCACGAGTAACTGGTAAATAGCTTATGTCTTTAGGTTTTGCTGTGTTTTAAATGCACCACAGCCATAATGGATATTGAACTTTGAATTGCTCTGTGCCAATATGTGCTCTTCGCCAGTGGGTACAAATTGTTATATCAACCCTATTGAGGGAATTCTTAACTCTCTTTTACTCCGAGATCAATAAAATACTGCACTATACATTAACGTTTCTTTACCAAATACCATAATAAAAAATGTTTACTTTTTCTAAACACTTAGAAATGTTTCCTATATAAAAGTGTCTTGGAAGTTACTGTGTAAATCCATGAATGGATCCCTGAACCTTATTTGCAAATGTGTCAAAAGCTTTGCAGAGTGAATCTGTGGCTTGGTTGTGTAAGACTTAAATGCTATTGGATTTCTCTGCTCTGTGGAAAGCCAAGAGATCAGGCTAAATGATTCTGTGTTGTTGTCATAGAGACAGCATGTTGTGTGAGAAGTTTCTTTGTATTTCTCTGGCTTTCATACAGCTTTTGCCTCGGCCTTATGTTGCCACCATATAAAGCACCCTTCATGTCGCTGTATATAGACAACCCATGCGTGCAGTAGCTCCACTTGTGCAGCTATGACACATATTTTGGACTTCCTTTTTATTGTTCGATTACGTTTTCTCAGTTGAGTTGCGTTTACTGCTATGCAGCTGTCTCTCTGAGAGCAAAGGTGAATGGTTTCTCAGTGTTTTTTCCCTCTTACTAAATTACTTAGGTCAGCTTGATATGAATGTTTAGAAGCTTGTATTTGCACAATTTGTATCTCTGTGGAGAGACTCACACTGAGTGATCAAGAAACAGAGGGTCAACTCTGTTTTAAAAACCATGACTTATTTGCTTCATTTCTTCCTTTTTAAATTAGGTTACCATTTGTGACTGATCAAGCTTGGAAGTCCAAATAAAGTGTTCTTTGTCTGAAATGGAGCAGAAAAAAACAAGTGACCATGAATTTTCCCACTTGCATGCCTTTATCCTTTAGAGTATTTAGAGTTCAGGAAGTCAGCCTGGTTTCTCATCTCACAAATGCGGATGACCCTCATGCATTTCCTGTGTTTTTCACACACTTAACACCACACAATGTAGTGTATTTAAACAGGGCAACAGGATGTTTAGCTAACAGAGACATCCCTTGACTTCACTCCCAAGTGCAATTAGAGTCACAGTTCTCCTCAAGGTGGTAAACAAGTCAGCATTCCGATTCCAACAAGCAACCACAGAAAATGGGATTCACTTATCTCAATACAAACCTCTTTTCAGAGTATAACTTACTTGACTTTTTAAAAGAAAAATTTCAATCATTTCTAAATTATATTCCTATGGAACTTATGCAAGCTCTTGTTTAGTTTTTTCTTAAGCAACTGTAGCCTTGCAGCATGTTTCGCAACTTGACGAATTCAAAGGTAAAAATTCCTATGCAGCACATCGGTAACCATGCTCTTTAACATTCAATTGCTCTAGTCAGATGAGCTCAAACCTTCTTGACCTGCATCCAAAACTCTGTGTGAGGTAGAAAACAAATATTGCACATTAGCCCAAACATGCCATCCGTTTCATGAAGTATGATGGTGGCAGCATAGACACAGATTGTTATGTGTGGATGCAAACAAACACTACACATAACCCTCAAATCATCCCCACTGTGAAACATGGTGGCAGCAGCATTGTGCTCAGGAGACTCCTAACATAAGACGGTCAGAAATGATGGGAAGGTTAATACAGAGAGCAATCTTGAAAGAAAACTTTTTAGAGGCTACAGAACAGTTGAAACTGGGTGAAGGTTTACTTTCCAGTGGGATAGAGACTTTACATGCAACCAGAACTATAATAGAATGGTTAGAGTATTTGTGTGTTAGAAGAGCCCAGTCAAAGTGCGGCTATACTAAATTAAAAGTATGGAGCGTACAGTGGAAGAATTAGAAAACAAACAAATACATTCTTCTATTGGTTATTTGCACATCCATAAAATAGGGAGTGAATCTGCCCCTGTATAGCTATACACCAGACTTTGCTGAAAAAGTAAAAAGGGTTCTGAGTTCCCTGTTTTGTCTGTATTTTAAAGTAATGTATCGGATATTATTTAGTTCAAAATCAGAAATTCTCTGGTCAAACTTGAGGTGCATTGTTCCACATAAACAGATCTATATATGTTTTACGTATAGGAATGCAGAACAAACAACAACACTTGTATTGAGATTCTATCCCCAAATTAACCTGATATTCATGGTTTTGAACTGTGGAAGGAAATTATAGTGACTTTGTGTGACGAAGCCCCTGAACTTTCAATAAGAAAGCTTGACAATAACAGGTTACGTCTTTTAACATTGTCTTTATTTACATAGTTTCAGTCCTATTTAATGAACTCGAGGGTCTGTTGTGTGATCCCAGGGCTTCTCCCTTAAAAAGCGTTTGCTTTTTCCACGTTAAGGCCTCAAGTTGTGTCTTTATTAGACCCATCTGGATAACAACAGCTGACTCCTGGCAATCTTCACCAAAAGGTGTGGCTTGAACAAGAGAGGCTGATTTTTTAAAAGACCAGGCAGGCGAGTGCAACAATGCATACCTATGATTAGTGCAGGCCAAGCCTCGGAAGCAAGCAGCTTTTAGGCAGTCTAATTGCAGGGTGGTGAGTAAAAAAGGTGTAGTGGCTGAAGGGGAAGGAAGTGAGGGCTCTCAGGCATGTTTGATGTTCAACATACTTGTGTTCATCCTCTGACTTTCTGACAGGAAAGTTTCCTTAATTCTAGTTCTGAAATTTCCCTCTTTCTTTTTTAGGTCACTTAAATGAATATCTCTCAAGATTTTGCTTCAAGAATATTTTCCAAAAGACCATGTGAAAAATCTGAGAAGACCGTGTCAAGCACAAAGTATTAACCTTGTAGCTGCACCTATGCATGGGTGTGGATTTAGCTGAGAAATGCCAAGAGTATGAGTGTGAATTTAGGTGGTTTAATAAAAATAAAAAGTAAAAGAAACAGACAAAAATTATAACATGTAATAATAAGAAATTTTATTATATCTAGTTTTTGGTTTTGAAATGGGATGGGAAGAAACATAAACTTGTTCAGTCCTATCCCGCTAAGGCTAATATCTTAAGCTGAAGAAGAAGTTATAAGAAAAACATCTACTTATGCCTCCATTGTAAGAACTCTTCCATCTAATTTATGTTTAGTTAATAAATGTTAACCCTGAAACATTTGAGCTATATGCAAAAACCTGATCTGCAAAAAAAATGGGAAACTAAATTAGTTTCAGTCAGTGTGGGGTTTTTCACAGCTCCAGACTCTGCTACTTCCCTTTGTTAGTGTGTTGTGCGTGGGTTTGATTGAAACCTGATCTATCCAGGGAAGCTGTGTTTCGGGTGAGGTGGACAGGCTTTTGTTACTGCCTGAGGGGTGTTTATTTGGGCGGCTTTGGTTGGCTTCCCTGTAATCATCATCCAGCCCCACAGGATAGAAGGGATTAATGAATATGTTGGAGGGGAAGTTAGAGATGACTGTTTACAATTCTCATGGGAGTAAAAAAGAAACGGCATGTGAGACAGGACAAGAAGAAGAAGTTGGGCATGCTTACTTGTGCAGTCATGCGCCTATTTATGTAAGATTAAAGGTGGCAAAAAAGTTCGAAAAGTCTGATTAATTCTGCCGAAACTAGCATCAAGTTTTCTTTAAACGCTAAAGGATGATTTTACTTTCTTAATTGTGCAGCCCCTTGTAAAAGTTGCCAAGCGGCTCATGTTAGCTTAGCAGGAACCCACAGCTCAGGTGAGAAAATCTATCATCATGACAGTTGTTATTCATGCAGAACATAAATCTGGTCTTTATGGAAGGGTGGCAAGAAGAAAAACATGCCTGAAAAAAAATCCAAAGCAAGTCTCATTTCCATCTGGTCTTAAGTCATACAGGGGACACAGAAAATACTATGTGACAGAGGGTTCTCTGATCAGATGTTTTTTTTTGTTTGTTTGTCTTTATGAAAAATCCTATGAAAATGGAACACAATGAAGGCAGAATTATGCTGTGGTCTTAGTAACAATAGTCTTAAATGGAAAAGACATGCAAATAAATCAAGTTTGAACAAATTTTAATGGACATTATTGGTACCAGGCTAGGTCATGGGCTTAAACGGAAGTGAGGGCCACTTTCAATATTTGATCAACTCTGACTTTTGATGATTGTAAATATTAAATAATACATCTAGGGTATTTGAGTAGAAACAGGGCTGGATTCTGTAGCATCCCAATTTTATCCAGCGATTGGAGCTTTTAGTTCAAGTAATGTTTGAAAAGATAATGCTCAAAATCCAATAAGCAGAAAATGTAGACCACACAATCTTTATTTCCTGTTGGATTTCTATAGTTTCCGTTGTACATTCACAATATTGCATGAAGGGAGGAGGCAAAAGAAGTGTAAGTGCGAAAAATGGTGGTGATACCAATGCACGAAAGTAGAAATGCTAGAATAAAATTCAAACGTTGTATATCAAGCCAAAATTACATGTTACTCTGAGAATGATTTTAAGAATGATTTTGTGCCAAAAAAATGTAATGAACATGTTTTGTATAGCCCACAGACTTATCCTAACCTTTTCAAAGAAGTATAACAGGTTACCTCAAAGTCATTTTTTAAAATTCTATACTTCTTGGAAATAATCAGGAGTCACTGTGGCTACTGAGATTCAAGTGAGTGTAGTAAAAGCATATTACCTTTCACATTCATTTTGCGACTGATCTTAAATTACAATTCATTTTACTAGCTGAAATGTTTACATTTTAAAGAAAAGCCAAAAACATAATCTGAATACTTTCCAGAGCACTTGTATCTCCACTTACATATTTACCCAATGTCTTTTCATTCAAATTTTCCTCAAATAATCTGCCTGCCCCCTCCTCTAGCCTCCTCCCATCCCTAGCTGTCTAGCCTCCTCGTCCTCCCTCCTTTTCCCTTCCTCTGTTGGGCTCCACTCTTTAATCCTCCCGCTCATCTGGGAACCACCAGCACCCCGCCATAAAGAGATGCATTGTGCCCAGATTATTTGATTGTTTTCAGATGTCGAAGCATTCCTACACAAAAGAGGAAGGACAGAGTTTGTCCAAAAGCCTAAGACTTCTTAGCCTAACTGATGGACACACAGGGAGGAGCAGAAGGAGGAGGAGGGGGCAGAGAAAGGAGCAGATGCACGAGTCAGGAAGTGACCTCTGCAATGCCAGATTACAAACAATGTGCTCTCTCTACTTCTGCAGTCCTTGCTATGGAACATACCACTTCTGTCAGAGCCAAGGGGGGTGGCGCCTATAAGAGGAGGGAAGCATGGTTCAAACCCGCTCTGTGTGCTGCTTCCATTCAACGGTACTTGGTGGGAGCAGGGTGGTTTTCATCCGGGCCAGGAAGGCACTTCACTGATGAAAAGTAGCCGCATGGAAGTGGATGAGGGCTGACGTGGGTTCTGGTGGTGCTGGAAGATGGAGTGGGAGATGAATAGAGAATGGCTCACATCCCCCAGACATTAACTAAGATGTTATGGCTAAGAAAAGAAGGGAGATGCAGGATGACAAACAAGGAAGGAGATGGAAGAATGCATGAATAACGGAAGTGAGGGAGGATGACGAGCAGGAGTCTGATTCAAGGTCCGTCAAGTTCCTCGACTGTGAAACAGTGGACTTTTTGTCCTGGGGCTGTTTTTTTTTAAACTCAGCATCCTGCTTCCAATGGTCTTCATCAATCTGTTTACACATAAGATTGTTACCCCATCTTTGAAAACAGGCCTACTTCTTTTCATGTTTATCTTGATTGGGTTTGTTTCTCCTGACAATCATTTTTTTATTCTTTTTAAATCTACAGAGAAATCAGATATCCCTGAAAAAAAAGAAAACACCCGGATGAACACACACACGCACACACACACTCACACGCACACATGCACACACACCGTCCACCCCCGTCTGCACTGTCATGAGTGACTCATAGTGCATCTCAGCACCATATGAACTTCAAAAAGAAGCTGGCTGTACATTCACATTGAATTCAGCCCCTGTTCTTTAAATAGCTCAGCCTCCTCCAAACAGAAAAAAAAAATTAATGCAATAAAAATGTTTGAATCATCCAAGAAGAGTTAAAGAGCCAACCATGGCTTTACTCTGTAGAGAAAAAAAGCAGCACCCAGATTATTCTTAATTTCCACTGATTAAAGCTCACATCACCATGGGAACAGACAGTAAATCCCAACTTGATTTTTTCCAACCACAAACCTCCATGTATTGTTTTGGGGAATTTTATGATTGTCCAAGACAAAGTACCAAATAATTGTGAAGTGAAAGAGAAAGGAAACACTGGTTTCAAAATCTTTGTCAAAACTGAAAAGTGTGGCATGCATCTGCATTTTCCCCAACATTTTGAAAACCTCTTTTGCAGGAGTTCTAGCACTGAAGATTTAAATTTCTGGCCATTCGTTTTTTGCTAAACATTAGAAACTCAGTCAGATGGGAAAGAAAGCATCTGTCCATTTTCAAGCTCGGCCTCATATTCTTAGCTACATTAGGATTTGACTATTCAGATCCAAACATTATATTTTGATTTAAATCATTCCATTTGAGTTGTGGTTGTACGTTTGGGGTTTTTACTCTGTAAGAAAAGTGAACCTGTGCCCCATGTTTATGTATTTTGTAGCCTCTGAAAGGGTTTCTTCCATAGGTTTCCTGTGTTTAGCTTGATTTATCTTCCTATCTGCTTCCTAGCCTTTGCTGATGAAAAGGGTTTGGAGAATCAGGCGGTTGCCACCATGTTATAGATTGCGGGTTGTGTTTGTAGGATAGTGTTTTCCTCTGCACATAGTTTTCATGTAAACCAAAAACTTCAGAGTTGGTCTCGTGTAACCAGAGTATCTTCTCCCACATGGAGTATGAATTGAAAATGCTCTCCCAGGACGTCCTGGCTATGTCTCAGGTCAATACTCACTTTGTCCCACCTATCAGTTCAGACGGATAACAATGTTTTCATATGCTTGAAGTTGTGCAATTCTCTGTGCATTTTGAGTTAATTCTTTAAATGCTGTCCTGTGAGATGTTTTTAGGTCATTTGCTGCAGCGGATGTTGTTAGGGTTATTATTTTAACCCTAACAGCTTAGTAAGTTTATTACTAAACTTTCATGGTGTGTTCATTGACCTTCATCTCTGACAAATAGTTGAGGCCTTTGAAGAGCATTGGATTTTATTTAGGGGTGTAAAGGAGGCTTAACAGCATAGCTTCTCAGATTTGTATATGCAAAGTCAAACTGTGTTTTGCTGTCTGTCCACTTCACAGATGTGTTGTGCTTTGTGCATACGACATACAATCCCAATAATCTGCATTTTGCTTTGTGGTCGATTCGTGACAAAATGCAGAACGTGTCAATGAACTTTTGAGAACTCTCTTATGATCTGTAAACACCGATAATGAAATAACAACATAGAGATTAGTGATTTAGATAAAAAAAAAAGTATTTTGTTCACTTGTGTTAGACCAGACGTGAACATTTTGTATGTTTTTTGGAATGCACCTGGCCTGATAGACAAGCAGAAGAATGCTGAATACTGTCTCTCGCCCAGGGAGGTTGGGCTGGAATGTGGCCCAGGCCCTAATTCTTCTCTTCACTGCACAACACTGGAGGGCTGCTGGTTTACACACACGCACGTGCACACGCGCACACACACGCACACACACACGCACACACACACACACACACACACACGGACAGACATCCAGTCCTAAGGCCTGGTTTTGCTCACAGCCAAGGTTCCACATGCACACATGTGTCTCTGTGCTCACAGTATGAGTGTCTATGGAAAGGGGCATAAATTTGCTTTCCTGCTTGTGTACGACTTCGTCTGTTGTGTGCACACAAGTGCTTGAATGAGCAAACTTCTCTGGAGTGCAACCTGAGAGCAATTAATTTTTCCTCTCTCGCTGGAGCTGTGTAATTTTCATTGCTTCACGCATTGTTATTAAGTCGTTCCATGGTGCTGCAAATTCCAACTAACAAAGCAAGCTCACTGCTTCTTTTAGAACTTGCCAGATCTACTGGCCCTTCGCTTCAACCCCCTCAGATCCCAATACACTCCACTGAGTCCTTTGAGCGCTGCAATTTTCAAAATTATGCAACAAAAATTCAGGGTGCAATGAAACCATACTGTCGATGATGGTGGACGTCCTACTGAATGGATGCGCTTTCTCAAAGACTTCTGACAATTCTGACTATTACGAGGCAATAATGTCACTGTTTGGAGAATGGATTAAACTTAAAGCAGTTTCAAAAAGTATGATAGAAAAACAGATGCTGTGTTTACTGTAAATTTTGGCCAAAGGGGGAATGATAATACCGCAGAACTCATCACATGCTTCCACTACCACATGCCCTCAAAAGTCCCTTGACTGGATTTTTACAGAAAGGAAAACAACTGTGGTACATTCCCAATTCACCAGAGTTTGTTTGTATTTATTCAAAAGGGGAACTGTTAGGAGAAAAGTCCACATAGTGCTGTCGTTCAAAGCCATTTTGCAGCTTGGTAGTCTTGAGACTTCCTGAACCAATTGATTTTAGCGTTGCTTACTTATCTCTGTTTTTACACATAGCATCTCAGATACTGAATGAGAAAATATGACTAATGAGGTTAAAGGGAGGACAGTGTCAGATGGAGGCTTGAAAGTGATGGAATATGATTGAGGAAAGCCTATATCCCAAAACTCCTCCATTCACTCTGAATGTAGCTTTATGTGGGCTGACTGTAGCAGAAGGCAATTTAGCCTCCTGATCACGTGGACATTGCTTCATTTCAAGAGTACTTCCCACTCTGTGTGTATACCGTTTGTTGAACTTATTGTTTAAGGTTTATTTATATGCGTTTTTAGTGTTGATTGGCGTATATTTTTGCTTTGGAGAAGTGCTGCATAATCTTTTCAGTTGCCACCCTTGTTCATATACGTTTATGCAGATGCCGTTTTACCAGAGTGTTTGTACCTCTTAAAGTGGTTGAAATCATGTAGGTGTGTGAATGAAAATGCAGCAACCCTGTTGCTAGGAGAAATTTGACCAGCTCTGATGCCATTAGTTTTCTTTTAGGTTTATGCTGCCATCAAGTGGCTGAAAATATTGTTGCACGTTGACGCTTGCGGAAGCCGCATTATAAGCATTATTAGTCTCGGTCTTTTTCAAAAAGTAATACAAAGGTTAGAGAAGGGTGGCCAATATTCCGCATTGTAAAGGGAGATCAGGATGTAATTTCTTTCAGCACATTAGCTGAAATAATTAAAGCCAAAGTCCTATTTGTCTAAGAAACAAATACAAAAGAACAAAACAAATACTAAGAAAAAACAAAAAAGAAAGAGATTGTCTAAGAAACATTAGGCAATCTTCAAAATAAACTAATAATAATAATAATAATAATAATAATAATAATAATAATAATAATAATAAACTAAGGATTGTTTCACACAAACAAACCTTGAATTAATAGATTTAGAAATTACCTATAGCACTCTCTCGTGTCTCACTTCATGTATTGTAAAGGAAACTATAGTTGAGAAAGTGAGTAGATGAAAAATCAAGTTCTGTAAAGAATCGCAGATCCTTTGTGTTCGTTATCGTACACGTTTTCCACATTTTAATTTCAAATAGTAATAATAACAAATAGCTGAATGTAAATGTATTATTATATCTACATTTCCTGCCCTCTAATACTTTGCTGTATCCAAACGTCAACAATGCAAGAAATCGCACTTAACACAAATAACACACTAGAAACACAACATAAACCAAGAACATATATATTATTACTACTTTTATATTTACAAATGTAATAGATCTGCGCGATAATACGTGACCATTTTCTCTACATCACTACATAATTGAAAGACTCATAGATGTAAGTTCAGGCTTACATCTTCCTAACTGAACACAGTATTATTTAGCCATTTTATCAAGATGAAAACATGTAAAGGTATATTAAATAGATATGCTAGGTGTAGCGTATCTATAAATATAGCAATCGTGGCAAGATGTTGATGGAAACCTTTGTATTAAGGTATTCTCCTCAGCTTGGAGGTAGAATGCGCCTCACTGTCTTCCACATGTGGTAGACAGATGACACAGATTACTCCAAGTGAGAACATCCCAGCAGAGGCCTGCAGAGACTGGAAAGACGATTCCTTTCATCCTGCATTACAAAGCAAAGTATCTAAGAATGTGTGGTCGTGTACACATGACCACCAGCAGCTGTAGAAAGCATGTATAACTTCAGTATGTACAAAGTGAATTCCTTTAATAATTAATTTCATTATATCAAAGTCTGCTATGTACAGTATCTAGTTTCTATTATGTTTATAAATGAGCTATCATATTGCCTAATATATAAAAATAAACATAAAAAATATGTATTTCTTGAATCAGCTGGATCATATATCTTTTTTTATGCGTATTTTATGCCTTTACCAGTCAGTTATTTTGCAATGTTTTCATCAGAAAATGGTGACAAATGTAACTGTCACAATAATTCCTTGTCCTTGACTACTTATGCATTTGGGGGGTTTATAACGATGACATTTTCAATGAATATTTGCTTTAGAGAGATTTAGATGGGTTATTTTAGAATCCTAGTGTCTTAAATCTCTATATTTTTGGTGGTTTTATTATTTAAATTATGATAACACTGAGAAATTAGTGGAGTAAGATAGATGCAATAAATAAAAAGTAATTTATAGTTTAAGGTACTAAAGAAACTGACAAATCGATGCATTTGAATGCTCTGTTTGATTATATTAGTCGATTTTCAAAAATCCGGTTATTGAGTGAAACACAGTCATTTCCCAATTGTGCTCTAAATACCCAGTCCACAAATGATCCTGCACAACAATTGTAGTACCTCAGATTTATGTATTTTCTGCCTCTGATAGCTGAGCATTCAGAGTATCTGAACCCTGAAGTTATTTTTTAATAAACCCAATGTGAGCGGCTGCTCACACACTTTCATCTTTCTCCTTTATGTTCTCCTCCCTGCTTGTTATTAAATACAATGCCAAGTTTATCTCTGGCTGTGTGAGCCAAAATATACATGTTTGAAACTGAGGGTGAAAAACGGAAAACTTTCCTTGGTGTTGCAGCAACAAGTCTGTGCAGGCAATTTGGAGGTGTGCGTTTTCTCTAACACATACTAATCTCAACGTGCAAGCTTTGTGTGGGTTCTTGTTTATTTTAGCTACTAGCGTATTCCTTTTTTTTTTGCAGTCAGAGCAGCGGCAAGACCCCATGCACATACCAAAGGCATTACAGCAAATTACTTGGAGTACTGCCAGCTCTATGGGGGCATGATGAGTTCTAGCCTTGAAATAAAACCATGATGGCCAGTCCTTCAGGTTCTCTGACCAACCAGCCATGCAGCTGTGTGAGGACTGCACAAGAAACTATTAGTACCACTTCTGCAACATGGCTCCTCCATGCACTACACCTTAATTTGCTGCCACCAAAATAACGAAAAGTCACAATCTGACTTAAGAATTGTGACTCTAAACCAAATCTCAAGCTCTGGCACATGTAGCGAGGATCTGCACTCCTGATAAACCTCTGCAAGACCCTGTAGAGACCCTGCAACATTCTCACCAATTTCTAATGTTTCCTGAGTTCAGGTATTGCTACTGGGTTGCTTTTTTCAGTCCAGGTTATTCAACAAAATCGTTTGTTGTTGAAAAAAATAATTTGAAGCTGTTGTCAAAACTTTCCTCATTTTTGCTTTCATTTGTTCTGCTGCTTTAATTTGCAAAGCCTCCTTTTGAGCCTGACAAGGATTTGGAGTCCTGCATGTAAATAACTCATCGATCGCCTTGTTGACTGATCAAATCAAGTTTTAAAAAATGTGCACACAAAATCACCATGAGGAGGATGGGCTTTCAGCATAGCAGAAATTCACTGACACAAATAAGTCAGATGGAGAAGGAAGAGCAGAGAGATGACATTATCAGAGGAAAGCACATTTTTTTTAAGATGGTCAGGAAAACTTTGTTTAAAATAGTTTCAGGCGTAGCAAGCCCACACCCTAACATGCTAAGTTCTCATCTGCCTCCCCGAGGCACATCGGCAGTGCTTTGATCACCATGACGCTGTCCTCCTGTCGTTGTGAAGGGATGAATGTCACTATCGCTTAATGCAAAGCCTTGGCGAGAGTCTCAGCAGGAAAATGCACAGGAGGCTACGATTTTACACCTCAAATCTGCTGGTTTTGGCATCTTTTTGGCAAAACACTGTCTGGCATGTTGTGCATCCCAACTCATTTTGTGGTTTAATTCGAGTACACCCCCAGCACGCTTTCGCAGCCTGTTGAGAGAACCTCTGGGGGTTCCTTTGAACTTCACAGGGCCAGGAGCAAACCAGATGCCGAACAAAACCACTGGCATTCAGAGAAGTTGCAGTGAAAACAATCTGTTTGCTGAGAAGTGGCAGACATAACGGATTGAAATGATCTTCTGATCTGCCTTGGTTTTTTATTTTGAAGTCATCAAACAGTACCTTTAATCCTTTGCTCGAGCTTTTGCTTGATAATAAAGCTGCAGAGGTTGTAGCTGTGCAGAGTACTTCGTCTGAGAGCTTCCGCAGTTTCGAAGTCGTAGGGTTGCTGTCGCAAAGCTGAAAAATATTGTTAGAAGTTTTTGAGGAAGCAGAAAAGTTTTGAATCAGTATTTTACATTCTCATGATGACTAAATAGAAAATAAGCATTAAGATACTTGCATGCAATTTATAATCTTCAAATTATTAATTCAGTTGGTAGATGTGAAATTGAGATTTATCCTTAAGACTGAACAAAGTTTTATGCCTCTAAAGGAAAAGAAAGAAGAAAGAGTGAAGCTTTGAATGACTGGAGTTAAACCTTTAAGTTGATTGTTCTTAATGTGCTTTTTTCCCTTTTTAAATGATTAGCAGATTTTTCCATTTTACATAAAAACCTCTCAAATCATTTCATTACACTTATTCTGAAATAGGTTTCTTTGAAACTATGTAAAAGAAAAATCAAACTATAAACCTAGATCTTCTTTCAGAAATATTTTCTTTGGGTTTAGTCTAAGAAATCAAGCTTCCTAATGCGTGTTCCTTAGTTCATCTAGCAGCAGTGACGGAAAATGTCCACTTGAGAGTGCCAAAGATCAGAACAGAATCGCATTACTCTCAGATTTATGTATGAACTTCATACAATCTTAACATTTCATTCAACTCCCCCTTGAATTCATGAATAAACGAATGAATGACATCTTTATTTCAAACATGACAGCAATAAATATGAAAGAAAAAAACAGGCATCAAAATAAAACAGTCATGTTAATGTGGAATGAAACACAATGAGTCAATTTCCATAACTAAGCTTATATAATAGACATAAATATATAGAGTCTAATTACATTAAAAAAAATATTCTGCTGTTGTTCTGGGATTATTATGCAGATTCCTCACCAAAACACTTTCCTCTTAATGTACAGAGAGGTTTCTGGATGGGGTTTATATACTGTAGGTGTGCAATTGTTTAAACAGATAAATGTGGCAACTTCTGCATCTGCTAATTGCACCCAAAGATGAGCCAGACTTGTGGACGTCTGCATATGCTCTGATGATTTATTTTCCCTTCTCCATGATGCCACATAATAGCAACAAATTGTACCTTAGTTATATCCACAGGTGTGCATACGTTTGGCTCATATGTTAGGAATTAACCTATCAGGAGCTTGTGAAGCCATGACATCACTCTCTGGATTTCCCACATTGTTTAAAGGCATAGTAAGGGGTAACAAAACATCTCTTACTCATTTAGCAAATAAAAATAATTTCAGTAATCCTAACTGATCTAAAACAGGTTGTTTTGTCTAATTTAATGTTGGACAGTGAGGAAAAACCCCCCATCTTTTTATACCGTGCATGCAAAAACCCATAATGTGTTAACATTATTTTTAAACTACACATGTCTAGATTAATTCATTCAGACTTAGGGATATTTATAACTTCCCTCATGACCCCCAAAAAGTTGATAAAGGTAAAGCTGACTGGCTTTCAGCTCTATTAGCCATGGACACTGACCCCACAGTCCCACTCATCAGATTTACACAAAGCAGCACATTTCCCAATATGTTAGACGTTTAAACTTGTAAGTCATTTGTTCCAGTTTTTAATCATGATTCATTTTTCTCGGATAAATGTCTAAATCTCCTGGTTTAAACTGTCAAAATGAATAAATCCTAATGATTAATCTAAGATAAATTATGCATAAGTCAGGACTTAGAAAACACATATTGCTCTAGAAAATGACAATGAGTGGATTTGATCTAATCCATCAGTCAAGTTTTGACATTTTTATGGCCTTCACTTTTGGGGTGAGAACTTGCAGGATGCACCACTGGTATGAATTTAGTTTGTAAAAGCAACATAAATTGAAATTTAAAGGCATTTATAGACAGATTTAAACTGAATTTGTTTTGTTTGTTCTTTTTTATAATTCTTGTCATGGCGGTTCTAAATACATAAATATATCAGATCAATTCATTTACATATAAACTATGTGCTGTTTCTATTGTTATTAATAAAAAAAATCAAATATAAAACAAAACTCATAATTCAAAAAGCTATTGGTCTATTGTGTTTTTCTTTTGATTGCAATGAGGAAAATATGTTACCATTTAAACCAGTACAATTTTCATAACAGATGTTATGTGGGTCACAATTATTCAAACTCTACACTGAACCCTCCTATGCTCCTGATCTAAGTGTGCCAAAGCATCTACAAAGGGACAAACCCCTCAGCTCCCAGAGAGCAGAGCACAGGGTAACCCAGGCGATGCTCGCTGCTCTTCCTCTCTGAACTCTGGTTCCTTCACCTTCAACTGCAGGCACAGGAGCCGCGGGAGGGGGGAGAACGTAAAAGGAGCAGAGGGAGGAGATAATGGGGGCGGGATGGGGATTCGGGGGTGTGTGTGCCACATTAAAAGAGGAAGTCGATCCTCTGATAAACACATACTGACACATCCCACTGGACCCACTGTCTGAGATGGCAGCCAGCTCTAAATGTGAGCTTGTCTGAGCTGCAGCACTACAAGGAGAGGAACCACATGGAATTCATGTTTTGTCCCTAGGTTGTTCGTTTGAGAGCTTTGGAGGATTTTAATGTGCCTCTCTGTACCTCGCTGTTTCCATTCAAGGGCTTCTCCAGATGCAGCGTAGCTCTTCACAGTAGACATGCATAATCATGGCAGAGAGCAGGAGACGGAACAAAGGGGAGACATGTAAAGCATCATATACATATGGCTCTTTATATTGTACCCCTTTCAGGTAATCTTATGGGTGTTTTGGTTTTAGGTTTGATTTTCCTGTTGTTACACACAAAGGAAACAGCCACAGTGCTGCACTTCAAAGGGGTCCCGGCAATCCCACATAGACCACGTTTCCGTGGAGCACGCTGCTGTGTCGTGCTGCTCCGTGCTTAAGACAGACAAGAGCTGTTGTGGAGACCATGGCTTCTCATTAAAAAAACACCGCTGTTTCCACTGCAGATTGCAGTGCTGTGGGAAAACTACACAGGGAAGGCACCCCTTGCCACATCTTGTGCTGAAAGATGCAGTGTTACATGATTGGAACTGTCAAATAAAGCATACAGTTGGAGGAGTCTCATAACAAACGCTTCACCAAAAAAAAGAAAAAGAAAGACAAAAAATTTTTAATACATGTGATTGGCAGGCTGTTGACAGAAAAATGAGTCGTCTTCGTGTTTACAAATGGTCAAAGTTTATTTCATTGAGGGCCGCACATGCTGAGCCTGGTGTTGTGCTTTATGCCTGATCACAAATGATCATTAACAAATTATAATACTGAAAATAATCAGACAGGTTTTAGAAGGTTGTCAATACATCTATCAATAACAGACTGCAACAGAGAAATGTGCATTCAGGCATGAGGATGTGTATGCAAGTCTTTTAGTACACCTTGCCTAAACCACAGTTCAATAGATAAAAGTTATTATTTATCTATTGCAGGTGAATGGCAATCAATTCAATTGAATGTTCATTTTTCTACCGCATGTTTTGCATAAAAAGTTTTTTTTTGTAGCATTATTTGTCACATCATGAAACTCTTGAGATATAAGGACAGTATATTGTTGCAAAGGGAAGTGCAGGGGTATTTATTAGAGGTGGTGCACTTTAATTTCCTGGCCGTAATGAGAAGTCTTGGAATCCTCACATTGTTTTTGATGTAGAGTTTTAATGTACTATTCAATTTACCATGCCCTCCACAGGCATCGAAAGTAAAAATATGAATGGATGCTAAGGAAGGGTGAAAAAAGGAAGAGAAACAAAGAAAGAAAATAAATTATTCTTGTTTTATCGCAATAAAGTTTATTCACTGCAGAAAACATGCCACTTTAAGAACTAATTGTTTTTGTTAAATAATTTTTGCCACAATTAGTGCTATTCCTAATGATTCCTTTAAACTAAATAAAATATATAACTTTTTGAAACTGAGTAGTGTTTGGAGGATTTGTTCATTTGTTCACTGACTTGCTATTTTTATGGGCTGATAATTATATGAAGTAAAGTTTAAAAATTTGTTACTGTGGGAATGTTTAATTTCATATTAATAAAACTAGAGATAAGATCACTAGGTCAATCTTTCTGCTTGCATAACTTTATTTTACTTTATTTGTTTTATGTTTCTGACTTTTGTAACTAATTCCCTACTGAAAAAGATATTTTAATCTCAACAAGATTCTACTTTCTTAAACAAAGAATACAACAAATAACAATATAATTGGACTGTGTAATGTCAGAGTCAGAAACAATTTTCACATACTTCATACTCAAATTTGCTCTGTGAAAAAATAATATGGACAAAGGTGATAAACATTTATTGCATGTTGCAATGAGGAAAATATGATAAACATTTATTGCATATTAGTTTGACACAGATAATTACAACTCATCATAATTGACTCAGAAGGGGTTAGATTGTCTGGTGTCTTGTTTCTAAATCTCCATACTCTATTTAGTATCTTTTGGGATTTTTAACATCTGAATGAACAAAGATCTCATGTGAGGGGTTAGGGTTATTATATAGGTTTATTACATGACATACTCTCTGTAGTTCAGATCATAGAGTATTACAACATTTCTTACAATAGGTATGATCACCACATGACACAAGTTACTAAATCAGCCTGCAATCACCTCAGAAACATCACCTTAATAAAGGGATTCCTGTGAAATCAAAATCCTAGAAAAATTGATGCATGCTTTTATCTGTTATTGTAATGGTGTCTTCACTGAAGCTCCAGATAATCCAAAAATGCTTCTGCCACAGTCCTGACTAACACCAGAAAAGTAGATCATATTACTTCTATCCTAAATCACTGCCTGACTCCATCTTTGTGAAAAGATATATTTTAAGTCAAGTTATTTTTCTATTATCTACTAACCTGTCTATATATAGTTATTTGTAAGTGACTATGCAGACAATGTAGACTGTAGATCAGTCCATCAGAGACCAGAGGTAAACAAAGGAAAGTTGTATTTAGGCTCTATGGTTCTCAGCAAAGGAATTCACTTCCAATATACCTGAGCAATGCAAAAATTGTTAATTGGTACTAAAAATATTAGTGTGCTTCACTTTTCCCATAAACATACATTATCATATTATTATTTAACATGTTTGAGGTATTTACTTTAATTAACTTATTCATTTTCATTCCTTTTCATGAGATTGTCCAATTTTTCTGTTACTCTTTAAAATATTTCTTGCTGAAATCTAAATTTCTCTGCCTCTGCTTCTTTATTTACCAGAAAAAGACCTTGAGTCACCCTGTGAATTAACGGCTCAGCATAAATAAACTTGACTTGTGCTGTTTCTATCTATTTTTCGGCTTAAAATTGGATTAGAAGCGATTTCCCTGATTATTTCTAAGCAGGGGCAATTTGGTAGACTCTCAAAAGAATCACCAAAGTGGAACCTGTGCAGATCTGACGATTGGCCAGGAGCTCGTTTACCAGACGTGTCCTCTGGATGGCAGTGTCAGGCTGTGGTACCAGGTCTCTGCGTCGGCTCCCTCATTAGTGAGGTCTAGCAGGCCCCCTCCGACATGTCTCATAAATGTCAACACCAATACAGTGGGGGACAGTTGGACCTGGATGTAACAAACACAGACGCCGCGAAAGTCCACTATGCCTGTCAAATCAATCACAGAGACAAGTCACGAGCCGCGTGTTCACACCTCACATGTAAACTACCTGCGAGTTGGCATTTCATTAGTTTAAAGACATAAGGTACACATCCTCATTTTCATCTTGAATGCAAAATTAGGCTTATATGGACATGTTCTCAGCATTTTTTCTTCATTCTCACAACGCTGCAGTCAATAAGTCCCTTCCTTGTGCACTCTGTGCCACCATCTTCCTTCTCTCTTCCTCCTCTTCATCATTTCCTCTTTCATTCTCTCTTTCCCTTTTCTTTTCCATTATCAAGCCTCTGCCCATGCTCTTTTCCATTCTCTTCCAATCGGGGCACAGGAGCAGGTGGATTGGAGATAACTTGCGCTGTGCTTTGTTTTCGCCCCGACACTGTCATTAATCATTGCCTGAGCCACACTTCAACATATAATAATAAGGACTGGCTGCTGTGTGGGGGCTGCCACCCAATTGCCTTTCATTGCGCGGATGCCAAATTGGACGTGAACGGCCATAGCCAGACACTACTCCCCTGTCCCCAGACTGTCTCATCATTTAGGTATTTATCCATCTCAGCCTTGTCTGTGGAGCTTCTCGCTGCCCTCCCAAGAGGCCTAAGATTGTTAGGGGGAGGATCAGATTTGTTGCTCCGGCTTTTTGGCTTTGATTCTGTGCCTATAAGTTAGGGATTAGAAGCAAATTTCCCACAGGGCAGTGGTGGATTTTCAGGCGTTTAACTGTTTAACCTGTCTTAGTCTTGCGTTGCAAAGGGGTTTGTGCGATTGTGGGCGGGAGAGGAAGTAGGTTTTTAAAGAAAGACTGGACATCAGGCCCAGGGAGACTTGAAGGGTAAAGCCAAAGTGAGAACTGAACTGATAGATGGAGCCAAGTTATCCATCATGCTGCTAAAGGAGGCGCTGTGATTGACTTTGAGGCAGTGTTGCCTTTTGCGTAGTACAGATTAGGTGTTGAATAGCACAAATAAAAGACCACATATTGTCCTGTTTTAAGTTCTTTTTTCTTAACTTGTTAACTTGTTCATATTTTTATTGATTCTACTGGCTCCTTCAAATCCTGTTGTCTTATTTGCTTTAATAAGTGATTTCATTTTTGGACTAGAGCCACCCTTTGGCCTTTACTCTGAAAAGGACAGGGGTGTGGTCTGTCAAACATAATCTTGGTGGATTACATTGATTTTAAGGGGACTTTGGAGCCTCAAGTGTGAACATGCACCGCTTTGGGCTCTGCCACCTTCATATGTATACAGACAAGGCCTGAATCCTAACATGTACAAACAAAACCTTGGAAAAGTATTAAGTTCCCTCCAAGCTTTTCAAAATTTGTCACACAAACCCCACAAAAATATTTACAATTTTTGAGGACAGATAACAAAACAGGCACATAATAGACAATTTTTGTTTTTTTCCCCCCAAACAGAAATAATTTGTATAGCGCAAATTCACAACAAATGTCGTCTTGAAGCACTTTGAAAAATTTTTTTTTCAGTTCAATCAAACATACATTCCAGTTGATTTTAATGATCAAACAATACAGTAAGTTCAGTTTATTATTCAAATTAGTTTAAAAGTGTCTGTCCCAGGAAACCCTGCAGATATTTACATTTTCAGTATCAGCTACATTGCTATTAGCTAAAGCAGCATTACATGAATATTACTTGGTCTTTTAAGATTTTAATTTTATATTTAAATTTTTGTAGAACTGGTGGCAGTTATTTAGGAATTTGGGAAGAAAGATAAGGAGGGAAGACATGCAGCAAACGGGAATCGAACCCTGGACGGCCCTCATGCTGTATCTGGAGTGTCGGATTTACCGCTGCACCCTGCGTTGCCCCTCTTTTAAGACTTTCTTTTAATGTTTCGACAAAACAAAATCTGTAAATTGAGCTTACGGGTCAGTTGGATAAAAACGTTTGTTCAAGTTTCTCTCCAGTATCCAGCCTTCTTTCCCATCAACTCTTCCCAGTCTATTTCTTCCTGCTGAAGAAACGAATCTCCAGAGAATGAAATTCCACCACCATGTTTTAGCATGGGAACAGTGTGTCTGCATGCGGACAGAAAAAAAAAGTTACATCGCATATATCAGAGCACCTTCCTCCACCTGTTTGCTGTATCCATTACATGGCGTATGTCGACTCCATCCAGAGGTTTTTATGCCCTTCATTTAACAATGAGCTTCTTCAGGCCACTCTTCCAAAAAAAAGCACAATAAATTCAAAGGGAAGGAGCTGTCATGACAACACCTCTGCAGCTCCTCTAATGATACAATGGGCCTCTTGTACCATACTCTTCCCAATTCCAATTTTATTTAGGGGTCTGAGCGCAGTGGGGGCTAAGTAAAAATGCATGTCAGATAAATTCAAGATTAAAGATTCTGTAAAGAAGTTTATAATATATTGCTCACACTTTTACATCTGTTTAATTTATCTGCGCTTACAGTTTTGCTTGCAAATGGTCTCATTTTGCACTTTGTGTCTCTCCATATACATATTTCATGAATTTCTATATCATTCTGACGCATAGACAAGATAGGCCATGTCTTTTTCTGTGCTGTAGAAATATACTGCAAAACCATATTGATCTTTAATTAAAGAAGCTCTTAACCTTGGCTGTGTAGAGGACCCTAAGGCCAGTGAGTTAATTAATGTACTAATAGTCATAATATTTGTGCTGTGCACGGGAGGTACATAAAAGATTATCTATTGTATGAGCAGTTTATCAGGCCAATGATGCTGGAGCCCCGTGCTGTGCGTATATCAATATTATGGGCTAAAATCTGCAATACAGACAGAAGGAGAGGAAGAGTCAGTCTTTTAATATCTCCTTCGGTTCATCAGCAGTTTAGCAAGGCCTCATTTTCCCTCCTGGAATTCCTCTCTGATCATAACCAGGCGAGCATCGACGGGCACTTGCAGACACTCGCGCTTTGCTACCTTGACAACGCACAGCATCCGTAAGCCCCCTAAAAGACCTGCTTCCCTCGAGGCGAGCCGGGGGTCCCACTCAGCCGTTTCCTCCGCTCTCCCAAAGAGGGAGTCTCATCCCTGGATCAAAACCTCGCGCCGCTGACCTTTTAGTCGCTCCCTCCAAACAACAACCTCTCATAAACAGGTCCCACAGTGAGGGAGGAGAGGTATGTGTGTGTGCGTGAGCACCCAGACACTGTGATATCACCCTTTATGGCTTTATTGATTTCCTCTCAGGATGCAACTATTAACATTGAGCTGTTACGGTGGCTGCTGCTGTGTTGTTCTCTGCAGGTAAGACCATTGGCTCACACCCTCTCCTCGGCCTCGTCGATTGCATATGGGGAATTGAAAGGGGTGGGGGAAGCACAGGGGAGGCACATGTTTTTATAATTAAGGTCAGCTGGGATGCATTACGGCATTTGGAGGTGTTAAAACGGGCCCTCCTCAGAGTGTATGTTGGCATTGCCCAACCTCGTAAATTAGCCCCGCTCCCCGCTGCTGTTAGGAGGGGTGGGATAAGGTAGACTGGAGGCAGACAGGAGACTAGATTAGATTGCATTGGATTTTAATTTAATGTCTTTCCTCTAAGAATCGTTGATTTTGTTTGTGAACAAATGAGAACCATATGCTACCTATGAACATCAAAATCACTTGATTTAATTCACATATGTAAATTTATGCCATCGTTGCGTTCAAAGGGGGAAATATTTTGGCGTGCAACAATTAGTCATTCAACCTTGAGTAAACAGCACCACTTGCTTTCTGAAAACCCACATAATGGACACATACAGGTAAATAATGAGCAGGTAAGTCAACAGACGGATCTTACACACACACACACACACACACCCACACACACACACACACACACACACACACACACACACACACCCACACACACACCCACACA
>CAEGAF010195383.1:0-12047 GCA_903067075.1 Micropoecilia bifurca
TTTCCCAGGTGTGTCTCGTTCTCTTGATTACCTCTTGTGTATTTAGTCCCCTCTGTTGTCTCTGTTCCTCGTCGGGTCCTTGTCGTGTCTATGTCAGTCAGTCTGCCGGCACAGTTGAACTGTGAAGTCCTGTGTCAGATCAGCTCTCCAGTAGAACTGCAAAGTCCTGGTTTGCTGTAGCTCTTCGTGTCAGTCCTTTTTTTGTGTCAGTTGCTACCGGTGCTGAGCCTCTGTTTTTCCGCTCTGCCGTGCTGCCTGTCTGTATTGGACTGTGAGCCTTTTTCATTAAATCATCTTTTTCATCATACCTGGGTCTCTGCGTCTCCTCACCACGACCACCGCAACCACGCACCTTGACAGGACCTTAATTTTGGACAATTGCTGCTTGATTGTGGACTGAACTGTATTATTGGAATTGTAGTCTGAATGTTTGTTTTATTTTAAACAGGAACCGCCAGCTCGTGGTGTTGGTGGTGGACTTTCCGGGTGGTGGGTCTTCTTCTGGTTTGGTGCACGATTTTCTTTTGTTTTGCCCCGTTTCGTTTGCTGTGTTTATTTTCTTTTAGGATACGAACTCGAATTTCACCCCTCAGTAAATTTCACCCCACATTAAGTCAGTTCAAGAGCAACTCAGATGAGTTGCGCTTGAACTGACTTTTAATGTGTGAGGTTTTAAATTAGTACTTTTGAATTAAACTAAACAATTGCATAATAAATAAAATGGCTGAATTGTGAGATTGTCTCAAGCCTCATCTGTAGCGGGTCTGTGTGCCTTAAAGGTAACATTTTAAGTTGAGTCATTAAAATCTATTAAATCTTTTTAAAATGGTGTTTCTAAATTGAATTTACCCAATTTTTACCACACTGCTCCCGCCACATATGGATTACATTATATAAAACCTAAAAATCCACGCATTTTTAGGTTTCATCCATGTATGGATGAATGAATGATGTAGTAGAATAATGTCTGGAGAACAAATAGAATTCATGTCGCCTCTTCTTTGTCCCAAACTTGACCAGAAGCTGCTGACTGCACGCGCTGAACGGCGGACCATAAAGGAGGAGCGCAGCGCGCGCACAAACACACCGCTGCCTCGAGGACACATCTTTCTGTTCCTCCTGGAGTTTAGAGGGAGAAGAGGGGCGAAAACTCTTTAATTTCTTCTTCTTTGATTCAATAATTTGTGGCGTTAGATCCCGACAGTTAGCAGTGAGCCACTTCGACTCGGTGAGGCGGACATGGAGCCCTACACGGTCCCCGGAGCCGCAGCGCAGCTCTCCCTGTCCGACCTGTACTTACGTTTTAACGTCACCTTCCCGGAGGAGCTGGCCGAGCTGAACGCCACGGAGCCCGGGAGCCCGGTGAGGGGCGCCGGGGGGATGGTCATCGCAGTGTCCATCACGGCGCTCTACTCGGTCATTTGCGTGGTGGGACTGCTGGGCAACGTCCTCGTCATGTACGGAGTGGTCAGGTAAGTATGAGCGGCGTGTGTGTGCATATTACAATAAAATAGGTTTAATTTGGATTTTATAAACTAAAAAGTGACTTTAATTTTTAACTACTCACTTAAAAATGGGGGACTTTTTATTTCAAGTCAGAAAATGTCCAGCTTTTCCATTTTATTAATTAGACAAATTTCCAGTAGTCGTTGAAAACCTCTAGTGTCTCATTAAACTGCTCTGCTGTGGCTGGAGCCCTCAGACAGATCTCTCTGTCTGAGGGCTCCAGCCACAGACAGACCTCTAATCTTTTCTGTAGGAATAAGGTCTTTAATGATGATGAAAGTTCATTTTGAGTCTGATGAACCTTTTCTGTGTTAAAGTAGCCATATGTGTTAAATCAGCTTGTTAAAATACCCAATATGGCTCATTTTCATGTAACTGGAAGAGTTCACCATTGTTTTATTTCAAATATTCTGGTATAAGGCAAGTGCATCCTCAGGACTCTTTGGAGAGGACTTTGTCCCACAGCATAATGTTCAGTTCAGTTTACTTAAGTAGCTGTCATCGCAAGGCATTTAATGAAAATAATCATTTTAATTAAATCAGACATACATTCCATCTGATTGTATTATTTAAGTTGATTAAAGCATTTTCATCTAAGGAAACTCAGCAGATCCAGTTATTAATTTGCAGTAACAAACATAACAGCATGAGGAGATTTACAAGATATGGTCCTCTGATTTATGCTGAACGTAGTCAGTGTTAGTGACTGAATTTCTTCTTATTTCACCACAGCGGACAGCACTGGTCAAACTCTCAGTAGAGTTTCATAACTTCCTCATGATTACATTTTTGCCTAAGGTGGAACAGAAAGTTCCGGACTATTAAATAATTTATTTATTTACCTAATGTCAAGATGAAAGTAAAATGACATTTATCTTACAATAAAAAAAAAGAAGCTAAAAATCAAACCTATTCAATGTGAGAAAAATGCATTAGTATTAGATGTTGCTCAGCAGAACCTGCCACTCTGAGATCAGCAGCCTGATTGGTTGGATTAGGTTTGTGCAGGAAGAGAAAAGAAATGTTCATGAATTTAATCGTGCCTTACTACGTCATGATGTCTATAAGTTTGCATGCATTGGATTCTGTTGTTCCTGGATGAACTCTCTTCATCATGAATGAGTGATTTCATATACATTCAGATATTCTTGCCACCACCCATGGTGGGCCATAGAGATGTATCGTGATATTTGCTGTATCATAATGTTAACATTTTTTTAAAAAATATTTGAAAAACAATTTCTTCTGTATAGAAAGCAATCATAGCAGCACAGACACCAATACTGTTCTTGAAAAACAGAACAACTTTTCTTCAGGATGCCACATACTGAAAAAAGTGGGATTTATATTAATAAACCCAACAAAGTAACTACACTTAATCATATTTAGTTATGCTCTCATTAAACGGTTGAAATTGTAAACATAAACTTTCCAAAAATACTGACAGTTTTAACTTACGGTGGTTAATTGGAATTTATTGAAACATTGATAATACACTTCAGTACACTCCCTTATGAAAAGATCGTAAAACATGACTGTCTGAAGATGCTGTTCAGAAAAGGGCTCCATTCACTCCTGTTGGTCAGTCTGCTCTGATTGGCTGATCCTGCTTGCACATCAGAAGAACGGGCAGATTTATTTTCTAACACTGCGGTCTCAGCAGACGGGCAAACAGGCGGCGAAGCAGCAAGACCTGGCAGCAAAAACAAACTCCATCAGCTGCTGGTGGCATTTTACTGGAAAAGAAATAAGTCAAGATCAAAAGAGGAAATTTGGAAGAAAAAAAAACAAGAAAGCATTTCTGAAAATTCCAATGTATAAAATGATTTTCCATTTTTCTGAGGTCTGAGTGAAAATTGTGTGCAAAAAAAAACACAACAGGAGGACCAATGATGGACCAATAAAGGACATGATGGTAATAAATGATGTAGGTTAGAGGCTTCAGGCACCAGGTCAAAACATGCTAATGGAGTTTATTTTATAAAAAACAACCTGATCCTGGTAAGGACTGATGGCTCCTTAATCTCAGACATTTGTTCTTAAACTCTTTAGATAGTTTTCATACATATTTATCTCATTGCATATAAATTATGAACTAATTCCTTTGAGCTCTAATTTGTCAGGCAGAGTAAATGGGTCAAATACACTAACTATTTGATTTTGATCATTCTAGTCAAAATAAAATAAATTCCTGAATACAAAAACCCTAAAATGTGAAGGAGATTTTTTTAGGCAGAACCATTTTCTAAGTCTGACCATTTTTTTTCTCTTGTGGCCTTGGAAATTATCTGCAAGAAAAGAAAATGATCACCTTAGAAAAATAATGGCCTGTCACATTTTGTAAAATGTATTTTTTGGGCCATAAAGAGGTGGTGATTGTTTTTTTTTTTTTTGCCAAAATTACTTGGCAAACATGACTTAGGTCATTATTACAGCAAAGAGATGAAACTATATATAGTTTTTTTATTTGCTTGTTTTTTTTCTAAAGGAACATTAAATAAGCAAATTAATATTTACTAAATTAGAGCAATTATGCTTTTTCATTAGGTTTTCTAGATTATAAAAACATTCCAATTTTTTTTCCCAATTCAAAGCCTCTCCTACCCCCTCAAAAATAAAATAAAACAAATAAAAAACCTTAAATAATCATTTTTTGATGGACATAAAAGAAACTTAATTTTCGAGTCAGAAAAACTTGATGAGAAACCTCAATTGCTCAAATTTAGTTTTCTATTTATTTTTTGAAGCCCTTTAGCAAAAGCAAAGTGGTAGGAAAAGTAGGAAAAATTAAATCAAGAAAAAAACTAAATCTTTTTAATATTTTAATTTGTAATAACTAGTCTGACTATACAATATTCATTTGACAACTGTTCTGGAATACTGATTAAATCCTCCAAACTGTTAAAATCCAAAACTGTTTCCAGTTTGACTCTTTTACCGGTAAAAAAAAAATGTTTTGTAAATTTATGAAGACTGATGTAATGCATGCTGCCACGTTATAATTACCATCAATCAATCTGCTACACAGTGCAAAAGTACTGTCATAAAAATGTATATTAATGATGCCTTAAAAAATGAGTCATGACAGCTAATATTTAATAATTAGCTGATACAGAAGAGAAGGGTGAAGGTTTGTTAAAAAGTAAAGGCAGAAATGGTTCAAACAAAACCTTGTGCCTGAATTTTCTTCAGTATAAAGGAAAAACATCATTCCAGTCACATTGAAGTGGTTTTCCTCTCCACCGGGTCTTTTTGCCCGACAGGATCCCAGTCGTCCAGCCATTCTGTCCTGGCAGTGAAATCTCTCCTCTCCAAGAGCCGTTGCAGATCACAGAATTATTTTACAGGAAAAAACAAATCCAATGAATTTCACTTGAAAATCACACGAGAGGACTTGTTGGTGAATTAATCCATTAGCCTTTAGTTCTACTTTACACAATGAAAGCAACACAAAGAGCCTTACAGAAAATAAAAACAGAGTGGAAAAAAATAGAAGAAGTAATGAGCAAGACCTACAAGCATGAAAATTATGCAGAGATGTGAAGTTAACTGATTGGCTGCTGGTTTGAGATATTGGACTATTATTTTGTTCATAATGACAGTTTAAAGCGAAACACTAGAAGAGGACACAGTGACGAAGTGCTCATGGTTTCTGTCTTTGCAAAGCACAGCAACTCTTTCTTCCCCAAGAAATGTTTCATGGAGTAGCTTTGTACAAGACAGTTTTTTTTCTGCATAGCAAAGTTGGAAGTTGTCAAGTTTATCCCGTAAAACAGAACCCAACATTAAATAGGTATAGACGAACTAATTAAGTAAAATGAGGTTGTCAAAGTAAAAAGGGGAACTAGAAATACAACGGCTGAATCTTAGTGTAAGATTTCTAAACTATCCCATTAAGCACTTGATCTTCGTTATGCATAAATGTCTTATTTGCCTAATTCATCAGCGAGGTTATGTAACCCCTGCAGATAAGAGATCTGATATTTGTGCAACAAGCAGTCTGTTAAATCACCTCTGAGAATGTATGGCTCCACTAAAATCCAACTTGAAGCTACTGCGATAAGAAATATGAACATTTTTACAGCTAAACACAACGGCTGCAGACGTCTGGAGTGGTTCGCTCAGAAAAACACAGAGAATGGAAAAGATCCAGAATAATAAACCATGTGAGGGGCATTTTAATCTGAGGTGATTCAAATCAGAAGCTTTTTTATTAAAAAAACATCCATTTGTAAATCATTTTCCCCAGACTGCATGTAAATAAGCGAAGCCTCATGAATTTTGGATTCTGGCCTTTGCTCAGATGCCCATTTCAAAACACTATAATGCGTTTTTACGCTTACTATTTATAGCAGATCTGCATGGATCCTCACGTCAGTGTGGATTGGGCTTTGGGCGGTGGCACTTGGTCTGATTGCTTGTGGAAAGGCTCGCACAGACATCTCTGGGGATGGTCTGCTCTAAATGCAGGTCAAGTCTGCAGCACAAAACTCCTTGGAGGTGTTCTGTCCTCCACATTCCTGATACCACACTTGTTAGAGGAAAATGAAGTCGATTGCTCATGAAGTTCAGAATTAAGTGGCCTCCGTTTGAAGTCAATTCAGTGGGCATCCACAGTAAGGAAATGAGACGACCTAAGAACAGCAGAGGTACTTTTATGAGGACAAGACAAAAGGTCCTTTTCAAGGAAATCCTGAAAAAACTCTGGAAATTTAGAGGTGTTGAATCAGAACAAGGAAGGATGAATCTACAGTGAAACCCGCAAGAATAGATCAACCTGTTGGAATTAAACCCTCAACAGTAGATGAGTGTGACAAAATGATTCACTGTGTCCAGAGACCAGAGGAAGGTCAACAGGGACAACTGAGTTCTGAAAATCAAACTGCATTTTCATTACAAAATGGGTGCAAACATTTGTCTACATTCAGCAAATGTTGAAGAAATACAATTTTGCAATTGTGGTGTTTCCGTTAAATAACAAATGCAGTTAAAATTACATGTGATTAAGTTTGTTCACACAGTGTAGTCATTAAATTATCACCCTCTGGCTAATTCCTGTTGTCTTCTTTGCAAAAGTGGCAGTGACATGATCGTGACCCGTGTGATGTGAAACAAGTCATTCCATTGCAGTTTTGTGAAATAAACAAAATTTAATTAATCAGAAAAACCACCTCATCCTGGCAGCAAAACATTTGATTGAGAATTGATTGAGATTGAGAATTTTTTCTTTCAAAGTTTCTATTAAGCAAATATATTTTCAAAAATATCAAATTACACAAGATGCTTGTTCTTAAAGTAATAAAAAGGTATAGACATATTTAATCCTTTCCCCAGGCAGAACAAGCTTAGCTTCAGGTGCTAAAATGAATACTTTTAAATGGGTAAGCTTCTGAATAGACGGTGTTAGATTTGTAGTATTTCTAGTAAGATGACATTATTGCATAATTCATAAAGTGTCATTCCACATGTTACTGAAATTTCAGTGTGAAAACTTGAGAAAATCCAGAGAATCGGTGTGACCTTTCTTAAATTTAATTTGAATATTCCTACTGCCCCTTCGTCCAGATGGCGGTGTGTTTGTCTAAACATGTTTTTTAAAGCTGAAAATCCAATATTTTGCATCTAAAAAAGCTCTGAATTTCTGATTACTTGTACATTTTTTGACAACTAAAAGAGGTGAGCACAGAGGATAAATATATTTATAATTTTAAACACATCAAAAGATGATGTACAGTGTACTGCTCCCAAACTGTCCCTCAATGTTTATCCTACACTCCATAACCAACTATTCCAAATGTTGCTGCCTGATTTTTAACTCTTCTACTTGTCTTGTATGCATTTTTGTTCCAACCAGATACACCAAGATGAAGACAGCCACAAACATCTACATCTTTAACCTGGCGCTGGCTGATGCCCTGGCCACCAGCACGCTGCCTTTCCAGAGCGCAAAGTACCTCATGAACACCTGGCCCTTTGGACAGGCTCTGTGCAAGCTCATCATCGCCATTGACTACTACAACATGCTCACCAGTATCTTCACCCTCACTATGATGAGTGTGGACCGCTACATCGCTGTGTGCCATCCTGTCAAGGCGTTGGGCTTTCGGACACCGGTCAAGGCTAAGATCATCAACGCCTTGATATGGGTCCTGTCGTCCGCGATTGGGGTGCCGATTATGGTTATGGCTGTAACCAGAGTGACAGAGGCTGGTAAGGAAACAGGCTCTTTCACTATGAGGTTTATGACATTTTAGGTTTCTTGGTCATTAGTTATTATTTTTAATGGTAATTTATTGTCTGGTATTATTTGCACTGGGGGTACTTAAACTGATGTGAATAGTGGTACTAATAAATATATTTAGGGTTGCATTTCCCCCAAGCTCTGTTTAGTCCGCTTTAGTTAAACTTCAGTTTATTTGCCTAGAATGTCCAGTTCTAGGCAAGCAAACATTTGGGGAGGTGTGACTGCACAATCAAACTCTGATGCAAACTAAAAAGGCGAAATCTGGTCCACCTCAAAGCTTAGGTCTCGGTTTGGATGAAGTGAACTCTGGTGTGGTTCAAATGCATATGTGAATGCCTAGTGGACCAGAGACTGCTGTAAAAGCAGGAAGTGGACTGTAGCTCATGGCATTCTGGGTAAATACAATCAAAACAAACATTAACATCTACTACTCCCGTAGGCAATGACTTGCATACAATAAGTCATAAATGTATGTAAGCCTCAAGCTATCAAAATCTGACCCCACTCCATTCTTGTTTGTTTCATGAAGAAGGACGTTGTGCTCATATCTTCTTCTTCAGACAGTTCTTGGTGCAGTGCCACCACAGGTGAACAGAGGAACAGTTTTTTAAGGGTTTAGTTTGTTTGACATAGTGCTGTGTGAAACGAACTGTTGATTCTGACTGCAATGGATCAAATTGGACTGAGGTTGATCACATAAAATTGAAAACAGCTGTCATATGAAATGATTTGAGACAACCATTGTTCTCAGTTGGCATTATAAAAATAACCTGCAGCAGTAATACTCAGTGGTGTCCCGATCCAATACTGATATCAGTCTGGGATCAGTCAAAAAATGATCATCAAATTATATCCTGCATTTAAGATATGTGATGTAAGTATTTAGGAATGCTGAAGAAGAGCATTCCTTATATGCCATATATGACAGTGTTTGTATGGCAGACCCATTGGTTAATAATAAATGGCTCAGTCGTTCTCATATCTATTGCTGTTAACAGTTTTTAAGAACAATATCACTTGACCAAGGCTTTTATAATATTCCGCACTACAAAGTAGGTAATAACAGTATGTATGATTCATGCTGATACGGTATCAGGTCAATATTGGCATCGGCCGATGCTCAAATCTCAGCATCGTATCGGAAGTGGAAAAGTCGGAACGAGACACTCCTTCTGTTAGTTTTGCACTTTTGGAGCCTAATGGAGATGATAATGCTTGTAATCCTTTAGCTGAGCTTTAAGTCCATCAAATTGTTTTTTCCCCCTGTTCTCTTTCAGGTAACATTACATGCATGTTGAAATTTCCTGACCCTGACTGGTACTGGGACACCGTGACTAAGATCTGTGTTTTCATCTTCGCCTTTGTGGTCCCTGTGATGGTCATCACTGTTTGCTACGGCCTGATGATCTTGCGTCTGAGGAGCGTCCGTCTGCTCTCGGGCTCCAAGGAGAAAGACCGCAACATGCGACGAATCACCCGGATGGTCCTTGTTGTGGTGGCGGCCTTCATCATCTGCTGGACCCCCATCCAGATCTTTATCATTGTGAGGACGATGGTGGAGATCGACACAAGGAATCCTTTTGTCATAGCCAGCTGGCACTTGTCCATCGCCTTGGGCTACACCAACAGCAGTCTCAATCCTGTCCTCTACGCCTTTTTGGATGAAAATTTCAAGCGATGCTTGAGGGATTTCTGCCTGCCCTGTCGGACCCACATGAAGCAGAACAGTGTGACCAGCGCCCGCAACACCACCCGGGAGCCAGTGTCCGTCTGTGCTCTGACTGAGGCAGGAAGGAAGCCTGCATGACTAGCCGAGGAGAGGGTCCCGCTTAACTCCAACATGAGCACAATCCATCAAGAACCACAGTCACAGGACACCCTGATCTCCACCACAGAGTTTTGATGCCCAGTGAGGGTAAAGTACTGGGGTAAAATAAGCAGGAATCTCTGAGGTCACTGTCAAAAACAGTATCTGACTTTGACAGATTGTCCAAAGCCCATCATCCTACGGCAAGATCATGAAACAGAATATTCTTAGTTTTTAACTGAGACGGTAGAAGAGTTGAAGAGTTGTACACAGCAGCAGCTGGTACACTTTGAAGGATTTCAGTGATTGCCAGGTGAAGCACCCACATCAGGAAAAAACAGCTTCAGTGTTTTTTTGTTTTTTTTACATGAACAAAGTGAGAAATATATGACACACCAAACCAACGACGGCTAGGTGGAAGAGTCCTCTGCTTGAACAGATTTAATCAATAGGAGGCCACAACGAACTGTGCTGTACTAGAACGAGTGATTAGAGGATTTTAAAGTGTTTCTTGCTAAAAAATTTAGAAGTACAATCAATTTCAAATTAGATGGGAAAACGTCACAAAACCTGTGTGTCTGGATGTCTGTATAGACCAGTGGTCCCCAAACTATGGCCCGCGGGCCGGATCCGGCCCACCTCCACATTTGGTCCGGCCCCCTGAACAATACCAGAGAGCATTCAGTTTTGTTCATTTACCGTATTTTCCGGACTATAAGCGTTTATATGTGGATTTTTCTTCAACCACCAGGGGGCTCTTTAGCAGGAAGTAAGTCATTGGAAGTCTTATTAACCAACATTGAGCCCACAAGTAGCAAAATGAGTAAGAAACATATCAGATGTCTTTGGAAAGTTTATCTTTCAAAGGGGAAAAGGCCCAGAGAAGAGACAGGAGGATGGATTTATCCCGGACCAGTAGGTGACTCCCACAAGCCGCTCTGCATAACATGCGCAACCAAGCTTCAAGCTGCTTTGCCATGTAGAGACCAAGCACGCTGTGCTCAAGCAACACTTTGGGTGTCATTGTCTCTCATCACTTTCAGATGGAACCGTCTTGTTGCAGAGAAACAAGCTCATGGCTCCCGTTAGTCGTTATCGGGAGTTAAAATGATCACGAAAGTAAAATGTTCGCTTTTGTGGCGCTTCTGTATATTATTTAGAAGAGATATATAAACGTTACCATAGCGACCAGAGTCAGAGTGTTTGGGTGGTGATCGAGAGGAGATGAGAGCTTGTGAGTCTTAAGTCTGGTTTAGACGGAAAGATTTAAGAATTGTCGGCCGATTCTCCAAACCTCTGTGACCACAGAGCTGATAAAAGTACAACAGGTTCGATCGGTTCGTGTTCAGCCACAAGGCAGGAACCGATTCCAGTCACGAACATCCCGATTTCAGAGGATAATCCAGTAAAAAAAAAAACATAGAGGGAATTTAGAATAACCAAACACGGATGACGATGTAGAAGTGATAGTTTGTGGAGTCATTTTAAGAGATAAAAAACGTAACAAAAAAAAAAAGACGGCGGATGACGGAGCAGTCGCTCTATCTGCTGCGCTATGATTTAGAGGTGACTATGTTTTTTTATAGTTAACATTTCTAACTCAATAAACATAATAATGACCTTTAGATTTAATAATAAACATTTCCACATATCATCTCAGACAGTGGCGCAACTACACATTATTCAGGTGGATGCGAAAACATAAATCGGCGCCCCCCCGTCCTCCGCCCCAAGGTACGTCAGGTTAGCGCTAAGTAGCTCCACAACCCCCCCTCACCCCCCCATTCCCCTCCTCCCAAGGCAGTATGTTTACTGGTTTAAAAAAAAACAACTTTGGGGTTGTGGCTTATAGTCTGGTGCGGCTCATAGTTCGGAAAATACAGACTATATAGGATTATATCCTTCCTGGATTTTTTTGTGAAGAACCCAGAGAATGTTATTTGACTGTGCTTTCTGGAAAACAATATATTTTTACATTCAGGCACTCCTGCAATCGTCACACTTTTTCTGTTACAAACTGACTCCGGCCCCCCACCAGAGAAGGTAAACGTTATGTGGCCCTCACAGGAAAAGGTTTGGGGACCCCTGGTATAGACTAGGGGTTGCACCAATTAGTCGACTAGTCGATTCTTGTCTCTGCAATGACTTTTTTCTGGGCCAGTCGACTAGTCGCAATCACGTGGCAAAATAGATTTTTCCAAGGAAATGAAAGAAGGTGGACTAGGTGAGTTCGTCAAAGCTCACATTGTATAAAAATGTAAATAATTTAACAAAGAGAAACTGTAAATTACAGCATAGGCTACCGCAATAGGGGCGCTGCGCGGCGCAGTGGTTAGCGCGGCGCCCCGCAAATAGAGGCTTTAGCCCGCGGTAGTCAGGAGTCAGACTCCCGTCCTCCATTCGCTGGGCCCAATCCTCTCCGCTCTCTCTGACCCTTTACAGTCAGATTGCTGTCAAATAGACTAGTACCGAAAAAATACTTAAAAAAAA
>CAEGAF010195396.1:0-14167 GCA_903067075.1 Micropoecilia bifurca
ATATATATATATATATATATATATATATATATTGGAATTCACCACGGGTGCAGATATGTGATTGCTTTTTGTTTCTAATCCTTTCCATCCATGTTTTCTTCAGCAGCGATAGCACTGACAACAAAAGAGTCAAGCTGAAATTATGAGCTCAAGCTGAAAGCCCGTCATTATAAGTAGCTTTCTTCTGTGTCCACACTCTGACTCATGAGTGTGCTTCATTCAGCCTCCCACTCCTTTTTGCACATGTCATGTGCGGCTCAGTCCTCGTCTACTTTGACGTCAGGAGGCAGGCTGCCCTCCTACATCACCTGTCGAGGGCGACCAGTTGGATAGGCAGACCGGTCCGTGCAGGGAGCCTCCTTTCGCAGAGGCTGTGATCAATAGCAGAAGCACAAGACTCCCTGTCTAATCACCAGTCCAAAGCGGAAACAATACTCAGCGTGCAACATCAGCACAGTGTGTTCCCTCTGCTTTTGGCTCTGCTTTTAATTCCGCCCTTGTCTGGAGCTCAGCGAAAAGAGCCTCGCCAGAGTCCCCTCCGTCTTCCTCTGTGATGCTCCAGTTACAACCTCACACGCACTCTGGCCAGAGTTCAGCCGCCTTTGTGGATGCTGCAGACAGAAGGAGAAATAATTCCACAAATAGACCCATCCTCTGACTCACAGGGGAGCACGAGCCCCACTTCTGACTGCTCTTGCCTCAAATTTCATGTGTGCCCTAGGCCGAAAGAAGTTAAGAAGGAACCACAGGGAAATCAAATTTGGAGTTATTAGATCATACTGGAGGTGGCAGGGGAGGAAGACATATGTGTGCATAAATACATATTGTTATAAAAATAGGTTGCGTTTTGGAGCTTGCAGCTGTCTGTCAATAAAAGAGCACAGCTAATCCAGAACAGGTTGATTGGGAAAATAACGGCCGGAATTGGAGTGATGGTTCCCTTCAATTATTGAAAGGGGATTTATCTGTGCTTTTTTTTTTTATTCATAAAAAGAACCAAACCAATAGGCTATTCCTTCTAACTGAACCTTCAAGTTTAGTGATATTATAACCCACAAATTTTAAGGTCTGTTCTTAGGATTTTATGTAGCAAACCAACACAAAATCATTCATGGTGTTTACCATCATTTACAACTAGAAATCTGAAAAACATGACATTATTGTGATGCAAGTACTCAGTACTCAACATGTACTGAGTTTCTTCTCACTTAATGCAGTTGAAACACACCGGATAAAGTTACATAAAGTTGTGGAAAAACTGAAAATGGTGTAAGTAATAAATAATATGCCACAGAACATTTCAATTTATCATCTGAAAACATATTTGCGTATGACACGCATGTAAGCCTACCAAGAAATTCCCACCCGTTAAAACTGAAGGATTGGACAAGGAGAGTGTTATTTGGATGAGCAGCGAGGAGGAGCGTTGTAGCACCTACCTGCTCCCTGCAAACATCCCCACTATGAAATGATAATGGCAGTATCATGCTGAGTGAAGTCTCTTTTTGTTCTGCAGGGACAGAGAATCTAATCAGTGGTGAAAGATGGACTGTGCCAAACATGGGGCAGGCTTGAGAGAAAATGTGTTAGATGCTGCGAAATACTTCAGACTGGTGTCTAGATTTTAGATTTTAACATAACAATGACCCTAAGCATACAGTAGAATGCTTTAGAATCTAAAGCATATTCATGTGCTGGAATGGTCCAGTCAAACGTTAGGCCGAGACCCAATTAAAACATTTTAAGCAGCTCAACAAAAATTGCTGTTTGTTCATTCTCTTCTCTAACTCTGAGCTTGAGCTGTTTTCAAAGAAGAAAATACTACATTTCTGCCAAGATGTGCAAATCTGATAAAATATATCAGGACTTACAACTGCAATTGCAGAAAATTCTACAAAGTGTTGCACTGAATGCAAATTTACTCTGCAGTTTCATGATTTCTATTTGTCAAAGAAAGGGAAACTATGTACTGTTCTCATTCCACTTCACAGTTATGCATTACTTTGTGTTAGTATGCACATCTCATAAAATCTCAAATAAAATTAAACATGTGGTTGTGACATGACGCGATCTAAACCATTACAAGGGTTATAAATACTTTTGCAAAGTCTCATAGCTCTTTCTGTAGACAGAGATAAAATGAAGGAAGCCATTTATTTACTGGAAGCCATTAGCGAGGTGATTGGATTACTCGAGACCTCCTATTTTAGGGAGACATGTTACGTGATGCTCTATATGTGATAAGAATGGAGCAGCAGTTACACATGTGAAAACCAACTCTGCACAAAGGCAGTAAAAGATGCATTTGGATTACACTCAGAAGTAAATTTCAGTTTTTATGAGAGTGAAAAAAATGGTACAAAAAAAATCTAAGTAAAACTGGCCTTGGTGTAAGCTTTCCCTCCAAACTCTGCATAGACATCCAGAAGAAAGTCTTGATGAGGTTTCACAGCACATGAAAGTGGGAGGTGAGAGACTGCTAATGATTGAGTCAAACCTCCATCTGTCTGTGTTGCTGCAGCTCCCGTGTTCCTCTTTTCATTTTTTTTTCTCTTTGAGCTGACATGTTTTCACACCTATAGAAACATTTTTTTTTTTCACGGAGCTCACTTGTCCTTGAGTTAATTTACCGTTTCTCAGTGCTAGGATACTGCTGCTCACCAGCCATCCTCCTCCTCTGCTGCCTGCTCTTCTCTTTTCAATAGCACCTTACAAAATGTAAGCACAGCTGGTGGAAAGAAAATATTTCTATTTAAGAGTTAAATTAGTACAATGTGTATATTATTATTTTTTAAATTTTTCAGTTGCAGTGTTCACATTATTTCACCCTAAACCGAAGCAGAGATTCCTCTCCTGGATGCACAAATCACCTCTGGAATAAGTATGACGAGATCGAACTAAATAATTCAAGAGCGAGGCCTGCGCTACAAGATAGGCTCAAGAGAGCTACTTAAGGACTGAGGCCTGAGGCACGAAGCCTTTGAGTTACTCCTGGAGGAAATGTGGAGAATATAGTATCCCGGGACAGAAGAGGGGCTTCAAAGCTCTCCTACATTATTAAACTGCTGCCTCCATCTGCAGCAGACGGGAGCCTGAGGACAGACTCACACCTGCTTAAGAAGGTGCAACCATAACACAAACACGCACCAAAGCACACACATGAAATACAATGCTAACAGGGCTGTAACTCATATCAGACTCAACAGGACTTCTGAGCCGACGTCTGAGGCTCGGAGACTTGAGTAACTGTCACTTGATGTGTCTCTAGCCCTGATGAGATTTATCGTCTTGTCGTTTTATTTTATTGTGGACAAAACAAAAGCGGTTTTCTTCCCCAGAACAACTGCATGTGCACAACAACCGTAGCTGTGATTGCTCATGCTGCACATACTTGTTTTTATAACACATAAAAAAGCCACAATGTCAAAGCAATATTTTTATATTTTTTTTTAAGTGGGTTTCTGTGAAGATATCAGAAATGGACCCGTCGGATGTGGCGGAAAGTAAATAAATCCTCAGAATAGTGGAAGGATAGGATTTGTGGACTACTGCAGCCGCAGCGAAGGAGTTTCATCTTTTCCTGTCACTGCAACAAATCAGTCCAAGACTTACATTCAAATAGATGCAGCAGCCTCCACCATTATTGATTGGGATCCATAGCATAAATGTGTACATTTGATTTCGATGTGTTGAAACAAGGATGTGTCTAAAATTTGCAGGATAAATCACGAGGTGTGAAGTTGCAACAGATTAAGCAGGAGTTAGTAGTAAAACCTGACTTCTGAAAAAAATGGGTTGATGATTGTAGGAAATATTTTTAGGAAATTATAGTAATCATAATAAATATTGTCATCGCAAATTTTAGCAATAGTATTGCCAGTGCATATTTTTTTCTAATATCTACTTTAAACAAAAAGTATTATTTTATGAAGAAGCAAGGGAAAAACCCAAGAGTAGTTTTGTCATTTAAATTAACACATCATAATGGGGATACAATTAATACTACTACCCTACAATTTATTTAATAGTAAAATATTTATTTAGGATAATAACAGCTGAAGTACAAAACTTAATAAAGATGGGGGTAAAAACCTAAATGAGGCTTTAATATTTTAAACACCACAAGTTATTAACGTTTCTCTAATGTCTAAATATCAATGTGGCAATAAAGGTTCACATGATCGGAGGACGACAGCAAACTGCTGTACAGTTTGTTGACGAGAACAGATGAAACAAGTCCCTTTACAAATGAAAGGAAGGATGTCAAGGCTATTTCTTTTGTCCCAGTTCACCCCCATCTTTGGGTCACCAATTCTCCATAACAGTAGGGTTTTTTTGGGTTATTTGTATGAGTCTCTACCAGAGGGAGCAATGATTGTGGAGGATATTGTATCTATTCATTTTTTCTCCGTGACGAGAACTAAGCCTTTTTTTCTCTCTCTCTCTCTCCCCTCACAAGAAAGCGGCACACACACATCGCCTGTCTAGACTGTCGTTTCGAACTAAAGAGCATGCAATCTGAAGAGAAGTGTCAGGTTACAGCTCCGGCTCTGACAACACAAAGCTTTGACTTGTTCAAAGTCGCACTGATGCTGATTAATGTATTTCCCTCTGTTGTCATTCTGAGACAAAAAACAAAAAAACATTCTCCTTGAGTAGCCAGGGAAAGAAGTAGCCCAGGCACAAATTACTGAAAATCTTCCAGCTTGTTTACTTTTCTCTCGGTTGCAGTAAATCACCCCACTCCAACATGAGTGGGTATTTCTGGGGTTAAGTTGTGAAAATGCCTCCCATGGCTGACCTCATGAGCACGCCAGGAAACCAGTGATTTCAGCCTTTGAGACTCAAATGCCGACCCGTATCCCTGTTACGTTCTTTGCGTCAGTGCCCCCTCCTGTTATTATTGCCAACATCCTGCCTTTATCAGCTCACATTTCACCAAGGGAGCAGGCCAACGTCACCAACACAACAGAACTCCCTCTCTTTGTATGACAAACTTTCTGCTCTTTCTTAGTTTGTTTTCGGGTCGTCTTTAGAGCATTCACACTGTGTGTGACGAACATGAAAACAACAATAGACAAGTGCCTTACTGTCTTTAGAAAGACTGCGTCTCAGTGGACAGCGTACTCGACTTGTGTTTTGAAAGTTGCGTGTCCAATTTCAGCTTCTTCCTGCCCAGTATCAGAATTGGGTTGAAAGACTTTAAAACGTTTCAAAATTCCCAACAATGAAGAAAATTATCCATCCATTTTCTGTACACTGTTTGGACAAGTGTTCAGAGTTTCTATTTTCATATGTACTCCATTGTGACCCTATTGTTTTAATATCTTTCAATAAGAAAAATGTTACCTTGAGATAATTCAATGCGGTGAAATCTAAACAATGTGTCCGTGAAAGATAAGACCAACTCCTTTATGTGAGAAGAAAAGGATATTTGCGATGCTGAAATGTTATTTTTCACTGTTTAATTACGCAGTAAAGCTTCTGACACCTTTGCTTAGAAAAAACAAAACAAACCACAAATACATTATTAAAAATGTTGTCAATGTTTTTTTTTCTTTTTAAAGCTGTTTAAATTTACATTGTCTTGCTTCCTTACGAAGAGAAAAAGCCTCTCCTCGCTCCACATGATACTGTTTGATTGGTGTGAAGCTGCTAATTAAAATGATTAGAGTGAACCCTTTGATCCGTTTGACTTTTTTTTTTTATTAAATTTGTTATTCTAATAGAACAAGAGTAGCAAAATAATCAATTCTTTTGCAATTTGCATTGTTTTACATTTTTTATGGAGCATTGTGCCTGAATAACAGCAGTTATGTTGAACAGCAGAGGATGCATCGTCAGGCAAAAACATGCATAAATTTGTTTTTGGCATGAACGTCATATTCGTTTTTCAGGGTTTTACCGTAGGATTTAAACTTTTTTTCACAGTTGAATGATAATACAACAAATAACTTCAATTATTAAAAAAAAACAAACATTGGAAACACATGTTTTAGTATATGAGGGATGTACAAACATGCAGGCTCAGATTTGTCATACACTCCGAATTTTGTTTGAACAAATCTTTTGCAGAGAAAGAACATGTGTTTTGAAGCCAATTAACAATTACTACCAGTTTACCACGATTCCTGGCATGGATTTTAGCTTTCAGAATAGTCCATAAATGTTCAACAAAGTTGCCTTCACTATCTTCATTTTCACTTCATTGTAACAGATAGATGTCTGAAATATTGTTCCAAAAGTGGTTTCAGATGAAGAAGAGAAAATTACCTTTTAGCTTCTGGAATGGCTTTTACCTTTAACCCCATTGAAAATTTATGAGGTATGAATTAATACAAGGAAGCCATCCCATTTAAATATCCCCTCCCATTTGTGAAAAGAGTAGTTGTCAAAAATCTTAGCAGAAATATAAAAGAAGCTTACTGGTGGTCACAAAAAAAATTGTCTTTTGCAACTTGCAAATAGCAATTTTTTCCACATTAAAATGTGGAGAGTATGTATTAATTTGAGCCTATATTTATAATTTTGAATGTATGTAAATAATTATTAGCTTTTTGTTTATACAACTCCAGGACTGTAGCAGTTTTAAATGCATCAGTAAAGCATGTACAGAATGATGCTCATATTAATGATGGATGTACATTAAACTACTGACCCACAGCAACCAGGCACTCTAATGAAATCAAATTAATATATTATGCTCTTGCTTTTGAGATGAATCCCTAAGAATTATGGATTTTTTTTCTATACTTAGCTCAAGCAGCAACATCGAACTGTAGCTGCCGATTGATGCATCAGTAATAGCTCCAAAAACGAAATTGATCAACATCCTGTTGCTCCAAAATAACTGCTTGTGTCTGTAATTTTTCGAAGGGTTGTGGTGTTGGGGGAATGGTTTAGCTTCACATTCTTTATTTGTAATTTAGTATAGTCTCTCACTTTTATTTTGCAGAGATTTTTACTTTAAAATCCTTATTTGGCTAGAGTATAGAAAATGTGTCATAAATTCAACTAAGCTATCATTCATCAGCACAAGCAAAGAGACATTCCACAGACTTAGATGAAACATCCCTTGGGACAACCGGATAAATCTCTTCTTTATCACGCTGTCTGGATCAGTGCCATGACAATAAAACTTTTCATCTTGATTAAAGTTCCAGCTGTAAAACTGTTGCTGCAATATTTAGTCTTCTGCACAGAAATGTGAACATGCATTTTCCAGCTGAGTCTGGGATTGAAACAAACTGAACCGGAGATCGTGGTGTTGTTTTCGTGAGATTTTTGTGTTTTGCTATTGATATTTTGGACAGAAAAGTAAAGGTGACACCAAAAAATTGCTAAGAAGAACAGCCAAGTAATTTGATTGAAATGTACTTACTTTACTTACTGTACATATTCAATAGATTAGAATGTGCATTCAGATGAGGACAGTTTGTCAGATTAAAAGTATTTTTTGTCAAACCTTAAGCTGGTGCTAAACTTGGTTTTCATTAAGCCCACATTTCATTATTAAATGTTTTTTTATGGGCTGATTTAATATTCTAGTTTTAAATGTCATATTTTTAATTGCCTGCAGGTAATAAAAAGTAAGTCAGCCCATTCATACACTGACGTACTTTGATTTCTTTGTATTTGAGAATTACTTGGGTTGTTGACATTTGTACGAGAAAGGCCTCATTAAAATTATTTAAGCTGAAAAAAAATGAATAATGTATTTGATACTTGTTTACCTGCTGCATGTCACAACGAATTAAGGCAAAATAAGGACTAACATTGTTCCAGCACGACATAATAAACTGGCTGGTAAGTATATATGCAATTTTATGAGTCATTGTTTTCAGCAAGCACATTTTCCCATCACATATATAAGGGTCATAAAGGAGAAGTCACACCCTGCATGTATGCATCTTTATAGGGAGAATTTGGATAGAAACCTTGTCTATTAACGGCTTTCGAGAATTAAGAATGCTTGAGCAGTTTTGGGTTTGCTGTGTTGATAATAATCTGTCAGCAGCAGATAATAAATGTACCTTCGAACACAACTTAGATGGGAAGACAAATGTTCCAGGAGTCCTCCAGGAAATCACTAGTACCAAGAAGTATATTGCCAAGAAATCATCTGACACATACTTCCTGATAAAATGGAAAACTTTAATTCAACATTTCTTTATACGTAAAAAAACAAAAAACAAATATGATACAATCTGTGTCACTGAAACAGAAAGGCATAGAAAGTTTTTTTGTAATCATTTGTGTAGGAACAAAAGAAACTTTTTTTCTTTTCTGCTTTTTGTCTTAGCAGCCATCAAGGGCCTTATAGTCTTCATACGCATGTAGAGATGGTACGATTTACAAAAGCAAACTACAAACCAGTTGCTCAATAATCAAAGTGAAATAATTACAGCATTAAAATGTGAGTTTAGAGTTAAGGGTTAAGAGTTAAGGTTAAGACTAGATACGACTTTGAAGAAACTGCATTGGTCTTTATAAGGAACAAAATATATAAAAGGGGGAATAAAAAATTTACAAAATGTTATTAGAATTTAAAACCAAAATAATAATGTATCAAAAAAGAGCATAATCATCATTGTCAAGTCCTCATATAAACGCGTCAGAGGTGTTTTATTCATTAGGAGCTTTCTTCAGGAGTACTGGAGGAATTTCTGCAGAGCTTTGCTAAGTGGCTCCTTCTCCTCAGGTTTGCTATCAGGAATCATATCAGCGCTCCTCTCCGCGCTCAGCTGGATGTCCGGCCTCATCTCCTTACAGCTCTGCAGCCCCGCCTTAGTGATGTTCCTGCAGAAATCCACTCTTACTTCCTCCAGGTTGTCCCCGTGCTCTGCTACGCCTCGCAGGCTTCGGTCTGTGATGCGCACGCAGTTCTCCAGTCGCAGGCTGCGCAGTTTCTTGCACCTCTGCAGTACAGAGACCACGTCCTGGTCGGTGATGTGTGCACAGCCGGACAGCGTCAGGGCGAGAAGGTTTGGACACCTGCAGCACAGACAGCAGTCACAGTCTTTGTTTTCGAACACTTGTTGAGAGTGGTGAGTCACTTCCATGCCACACAAAAAGGAGGGATTAATATCTCTGGGTTAAGTCAAGTCTTAAGCAAATAACAATGTCAGGTTTGTTTGCGTCTTCCTGATGAATATCGCTGAGGTCAAAACTGGTCTGAGGAAACATAGGTAGATGGAAACGGAGAAGAAGAAACATGACCCGTGTGTAACGCTAGCCAAGGTGAATCCTACACCAATCTGTCCTCTGTGTATGCTCTGCTCCACTGAGGCTCTTTGTGTTTCCACTGTCCAAGAGTATTTGATTAATACTCAACAAAACAGTTGCAGGATGTTTAGTGTGAGACAAAGAAGGGCCTTCTCTGCTCTACCTACAAAAACAATCACTCTGAACAAATAAAAAACGAGTATCGGTGGAGTGCAGCCCACTTGTAGGCCATCTCCACCGAGGATGCAGGCAGAGACACTTGGACCAGGGGTGTCATTCATGTTCGCTGATGCAGATTATATAAAGACTTACATAATGTTACTGCTTTCCCTACATGTGAGCCAAACATATTCCAGCACCGTACGAGTGCTGCCCCAGTAACCTTTGAACACGCAGAAGCTCAGTCATGTGCCTGGTCATGCCATTAGAAGATCGCTCTGACTTTATTAGGTGACGGTACTGACAGTAAAATACGACGAGGGTGTGAAAGAGGTCTGATCGTAACTCTTTGAGTTACGTTTGTTGTCATGAGACAACAAACGAAGCAAAGATCACAAACAAACTGGGTATTTATAACAGGAGGAGTTATAAAGAAATTATCAAGCATTGTTACGTAACACACTCTTATAATAGTCACTGTTTATGCGGATTAGTTTATCCTATCACACATTTCTGTATTCAACATTTAAATTTTCTCACACAGATATACCTTTTGAAACTTTTTTGGCAAATTTCATGGTATAAATTTTGGAACACTGTGTGTATAGGTGTGTGTGTGTGTGTATGTATGTGTGTAAGGGATGGGGTGAAGGAAAAGGTGAGAGGAGGGGAATAATTGAAATAGAAAAATATGTTTCAAAATGTCCCCAACCTAAAAAAAAAAAGTCTGGTTGTCTTTTCTAGCCTTGGGGAGTCAGAAACAAACCAGACAAGTAAAGAATAAAGTTGTGAACAAGTTAAAAGCAGAGTTGGTTCGTTAAAACAATATCCCAGATCAACTTCCTGATAAATTTTTATCTATCTGCATGATAGATAAAATACTAATTAAATCACTTGTGAGAAGTAACTGAATTCAACCAAGCAGTTACATAACACTAAAGAAAAACAAACAAAACAGGATTAGGTAGAATAACAATTTAACTTAAATTATTTAAGGGATAGACACCATTCTGTGTGAATACAATTTTCTTGTTTTCTGATGTCAGATTCTACTTTCAATTTTCTATATTAAAAAAAAGATAGGTGAATGCTGAATTGTTGTTTACCATTAGTTCTTAAAAACCACAATTATCAAAATAATTTTATTTCGATCTAAAGGCTTAGGAAACACATAACCCTTTTTTTCCTCAATTGTTAGCTTCAGTATTCCAGTAGTGTCAGCAACATTTCAAGGTTCAGTTTTAGGCATGATGTGTTCCTAATTAAAACAAAACAGCTTAGTGAGCTGTCTGGTTCGCGTGAAACACCAACAGATTGCCAACATGTAATCATGTCTCTAATGAACCATTTGGTTTACTTAAGCCTGGTCAAATTGTCCCATAGGCCTGTTCGGGAAACTAAGATGAACAATTTTTTTTTGCTTTATCATCATCGGTCTTTTGAATTAAAAGCTTCTTTCTAGCAGGGTTTGGGAAATTTGTAGCCTTTCAGATCCAGGTGAAGAATATGCGAATCTAAACCTTTGTCTTTGTTGGCAGCAGAAAGTATAATTAAAATAGAAGCACAGGACGTGCTCCTTTTGATTTTGTAACTGTAAGCATCAATTTAGCCAAACGGTGCAGATCAAAGCTCGGAAAAATCCAACTAACAACTGCAAAGGTCGAGGCAAATCTCCGAGTACCACCCACTGTGAAACCTACCCAGCGTTGGTACATCAAGCATGTTTCCTTATGTTGTGCAATTAATACTGCGACCTCAGGACAATGAGAAATGAGTTATTGATAAATCATTTGACGATGCTCATCTGTTCAGAAGGAGCGTTAGATTTTAAAACAACGATATAAAGGAGCCTGTAGACACTATGGCCTTTATTGGTTTTCCCAGGGAGATAAAGATAGACACAAATGTGGCGTCAGAGTTGAGGAGGCAGGCAGAGACAGACGCACATGTTTGCTCCTCAAACAGCAACAAAGAGCCAATTGTAGGCTCCACCTGCCTGCATAAATCTCCAGTTTGCAGCTGACTGGGAGTGTCTGTGGCCAAATAACTCTTTTATCACTCCCACAGCTCTTCTGTGCCCCCTCCCACTTTGTCACGTGTGCTCCGTTTCCTCTCTCTTTTCAGACAGTTTAGGAGGGTTTATCAGCATGCAGAGAGTATAGGCCTGAAAGGCACCGAAATACAAGCCCTCCGACAAAGGAGGTGGCTCCAGTTTTGAGTCATCTCGCAGCTCTCGTGTCGTGCGTCTCAAATTTCACAATGCAGGACGTGCAGCCTCCTCTCCCCATTCTGTCCTGGCCTGCCACAGCGGCTCGGCTCCCCTTACATCAGCAGTTATTACTGGCTGCCTTGAAGAAATTATCCAGAGACCTCATTACGCCTCTGTGGGGCCGGCCACACACACAAGGCCAGGAGCCAAAAAGAGCTAAGTTTCAATGACCTATCACATACAAATTTCACGTCACTCAGTAAATATAATTATACGTGTGCCAACAGTTGTGTTTGGCAATAGAATTAGTTGTTTCGTTTTTACAGGCAACTTTGGATACGGCATCTGTTTCTAATGATTTTTGATTCTTGGTGCCTTCAGCTAAACATGAGGGTTTGACTAAAACCAGTGCTCACAATTTTGAACTCTAGAGACCTCAAAACATCCTGACACTGTTATCAACATGACCGCCGCTTTGTTGACATCCAAAACCAAGAAAAGGGACACAGTTTTAGAAGGCTGCTGCCAGGCCAACAGGTGATGCTCTATCGCTAGCATTTCCGAAAATTTGAAGTTTATAGTTATGTTGATCAACACCGAACCCTTTTCTAATTGGCGTTCTGGGGTCTCTTAAAGTTTGGTCGTCACGGTAGAGCTGCTGCTTCTCCACACCAAGAGGAACCAGTTGAAGTGGCTCCACTTAGTTGAGAAGTCAGCTTTCAGAAACCCTCCCACCAATCAGAACGCGCTTGTCTTGCAGCAGCGCCTCTGACTCCTGGTTACATATCACAGCCATTTTTAAAAACCCTTTCCTCACATTCAAGAACAACCACAGCACTCAGTTACTTTCTCCTTCCTGATATTTGTATCACTTCCACTTTTCAAATCCTCTAAAGGTGAATTCTCTGTCTGGTTGTAGCCTTCTCCAAACTAAGCAAGTTTTTATCGTTATCGTTTGCTTTTATGTCTTTCATTATAATGTTACTGTTTAAAAAAAACAGTCACATAGACAAAGAAAATGTTTATGAAAAAGGTACTAGTACTTAAAAAAATTCATTTAAATTAACCGGTTTGTGAGTATTTGTACTTAAATGATGAATTTGAACTCAGCACAGCTCTCCCTGGCATCAACAAGTTGTGTTCTGTGGGAATAAATAAATAAAATCCAATCATAGAAATTTTTAGGTAAGATAAGGTAATTTTATTTACTAACTAATAAGTTTAGTTCCTGTTCTGGGTCGAGTGTCTATACTTTAGACACTCTAAACTTTAGACTACTTACAGAACAAGAACATTTATTACTTTAGGTTCTAAAGTAATAAATGTTCTTGTTCTGTAAGTAGCTTCTCTGGATTAACATTTTATGCCAAGAGTGAAGTTTACCATCAAAGCTAAACATTGTTTAAATTTAGTTAGAATACAAATGAACTGGCAAATCTAGAAATTGCATATATACAGGGGGGGGTGGGGGGGGACTGTTCTTTTAAGCTTTTAAGAGATATGTTAACAAACATAATTTATTGTTACAGCTAGAACCATTTCACCTAATGCTACATTAAAATGCCCACTTCACATCACTGCACAACCAAATACAGCAAACTTGCAACCTGCATCCTTGGATGATATCTAACAAATAACTTTTTATCCACGTTTACAGGATCCTTGAATGAAATTGTGCTTTACGTCTCAGATAATCTTCGATTGTTCACTTTTGTTTCATAACTTATTGTGATTCTTTACTAAGCAAAGAGCTAATGCACATAACACTCACATGTGGCACACATGGGCCAGGAAAGTGCTGACCAGGCTGTCGTGTTTGCTGCAGATGTCCTTCTGGAATGAGCTCTTCAACCAGTCCTCAATGTTGCAAACCAGCTGGACTCTGCTGGAGTACCAGCATATAGTTAAGTAACGCAATGACGGTCCCAGCACATAGTTGTCCCATCTAAGCTGACAAGGGGAGCTGAAGTGGAGGAGGTTCCATAGGCAGGGGTCAAGGTAGACTTCACGCAGCTGACGACAGGTGAGGGACAAACTTCTCCGGCTGTCCTTGTCCAGGAAGGAGAAAAGGTGCAGGAGACACTCGCGGTTGAGCTGAGTAAGATGCATGGTTAAAAAGTCCTGCTTACGTGTAGAGGCCTCGTCTCTGGGGGCAGAGACAGACCTGCTGGTAGGCAGCAACAATGAACCCACAGCCAGCATTGTATGGCCTAGATACATGATGCCCCCTCAGGCGCACGCCGAAGGGCCTGCACATATAAGGCGGTGAGGAGACGGCTATTTTGGGAAGACAACTGCGATACGTTCAAAGATGGAAGTGTTTGAGCCGTGCGCTCCCTTCCCATCTGTCATGGCTCTCAACAGGCAGCAAGCCCTGGACGGGGCCAGATGTTTACACTGTCCTGGCCTACTTCACGCAAACATCAGAGCTGCACGCAAAGATCAGCAACACATGTAAAAAGTACAACTCCAACACTTACTGTGAATATATCTATTCAGAAATTACTCAATTACTATATATATATATATATATATATATATATATATATATATATATACACACACACACATATA
>CAEGAF010195488.1:0-22271 GCA_903067075.1 Micropoecilia bifurca
TGTCTCGTCCTCTGACTCTGAAATATCAACTTGTTTCTCGTTTTCTCTTAGCCTTTGGTGATCTTGAGGGTCTGACTCTTTCACAGTTGTGTTATTTAAATCTGCCAAGTCATCTTCAGAAATCTGTTTCCGTCCTCCTGCTAAGTCAGAATGCTGTCCGGTAAACTTCTGATCATCTGCAGGACGAATTCCATCTTGTATATTGTCAGTATTTAAAGACGGAATGTTTCCAATAATGTTCTCAATATCTATTTGGAAGGAAATAAATTCCTTCTTAAGATCATTGAGTTTAAGTACAAGGGAAGTTAAACGTTTTGCCATCTTGTCTTTGTCCTTTTTCTTTGATTCAATCCCAGGTTTTACCATTGATTTTAACTCCTCTATCTGGTCTAGGTAACTTTGTTTGGTCTCCTCCAGCTCTTTGAGCAGATCGTCTGCCTCTTTGTAATCACGTTCCAGTGCAGTTTTATATGACAGTTCGTCTGTCAGGCCCTGATCTAGAGCAACCTCAAGATTTATCTCTATTGCTTTTGTTTGACTTTTAGTTATTTAGTTAGAAAAATTTGCTTACTCCTAAGTCTGTGCTTTTAATGTTAATGTATTGTCTGGTGCCATCTTTATTTAAAATACGTTATTCTAAATCACTTTTTTTGCTTAAAAATCTTTCAAAAATATTGAATATTAATATTTTGAATATTTGAATATTCAAAATATTAATACAATGTAATATTTTGAACATTAATACAATTTTTGTGTTTTTATTTTGTGTTCCTGATCTCAGTAGTAGCAGGCAGCATAGCATATTATTTCTTTTTTTTCCTTTCCAGCTCCACATCCCTCTGAGGCTGCTGTGTGGTGGTCTTCTCTTCACCTGCAACGCTGTGATGTGGACCTTCCTCGCCAAAGCACTCAGGTACTCCTCTTCCTCCACTCGAACCACTGTGACCACCACTGCCTCCAACTTCGTATCTTCCGTAAGTAGAAACTTCCTCCCATTTCCTCTTTTCATCCCTCTAGAACACAAAGTTAATTTAGAGAACCCTTGACCTTTTCTCTCCATATTTACTGCCATATTTTTTAATGCAGGCTTTACTATATATTCAAAAGTAATATTTTTCACTTCAACAGCTTTTGTTTTCCCGTTGTGTTTGCAGGCTTTCCTGGGCCAGCTGATCTTTGGGGAACTCCAGATAACACTGTGGTGGGTCGGGATCTCGTTGACCTTTTCAGGTCTGTTGGTACTAGGGGTTGAACGACTACATATTTTTTAAGGTCGACTACATCATGATAATAGTCGAGTCGATGTCGACTAGTCGCGANACGACGAAGGACGAATAGCATGTTGTCTCCACTGGCTTGGCTGTGCTGTGCTCAGGCTTACGCCTCCTCTGCTTTTAAGCAAAGCCAAAGACAAATAACGGCTGAAAACAGCAGTTTTATTCAACGAATTTGCTCTTTGAACAGCAGCCCAGGTGCATGATTGAAAAAGCTGCAATCCTCCAGTGAGAGAACAAAAGGTCTTCCAGTCATGTCATACACACACTGTGTGCACAATTATTAGACAAGTGAGTATTTTTAACAAATCATCAGTTTTAGTTCTAAGGAATAATTCATTTAAGCTTAACATGTGACGTGAGTCTGTCTAAACAGGTAAATCAAGGTTTACATAATTATTAGGCAGCTTCTTTTCTTTAGACAAAAAGTGAATTCATTGAGTCTGAAAAGTAAAAAAAGACCTAAAGTGTCTTTGAGGGATTGTAAAGATGTTTGGACGTCTTCACTGAACCATCAAATGTTTTATTGCAAATAATCAGCAGAGGGAAATTAGTTTGATTCTCATGGAGAAATGAATGTTTTTCATTTATTTGTGTTTCATTTAGTTGGACACAATAGTAAACCAAAACCATATTTTAATTTCTTACACATTTATTTTTGAGGTTTTTTAACATTTTGGATTAACCGAGAGAACTGCAGTTGGTGGTTGATCAAAAATAATCCTCAAAAATTACATTTGCCTAATAATTATGCACACAGTGTAAAATAAAACACTCCCCTTTATCTCTGCAAAGATTTTAGGAGATGTTTGCCGTCGGAAGATTTGCTTATGCAGCACAGCTACAGTCTGGCTTGTGGAGATAAACAAACGGATGCCTGGGTTCAGGTTCTTTCAAGCTCTTAAATCATTCTGTGCACGGATTCACAGACAGAGGAAAAATTATTCTAGCTTTATATTTTTTGTTGCATATTCAGACAATGAAGCACAAAGGCAAAAAAACTCAAATGAACAATGTGACATGTTTGGAAATGAGATAAAATAGACCCTTGTTGGGAAGGTGATCAGAGGTTGATATCATTCTCATGTTTGTGGGGTAAACATTAAGCCACAGGCTGCAGTTAATGCGATGCTGCAATCAATTTATTTTCCAGAATTTAAATTTAGGAGGAAATGATCTGGAACAGTGTCTGAAACTGAAATCCCAAGTTGGAAAGTCAGACATTTGGCACAACACACAACCTCAAAATCCAGTATGTTCAATAAATCAGTCACACAAAAATGTACATACTCCCTTACTCAACATAAACAAATAAATTGTTACCCGGGGTAATGAGCATTACGACCTGCAAGTATCACTCATTTCCCAACTTGGAGCTGTAACAACGTTCAGTTTGGCGAGGCATTATTTTGTCTGTGAAGTTTGGCATAAAAATGAAGAAAGCACATTATCTAGAAACAGTGGGATTGTACTTAGTTATTATGGAAATTAATAATGGATTTTTGTAGTTCATCCTCATCTCTGAAATCTATTTAAATTGTTTCAGACAAATGAAACAAACATTTGGCTATTTTACCACCTCCTATTTAATTTGGATACAGACATGTGAGTGATATCAATGTTTCTATTAGACCAGAATAAGTGCATTTATTTTATTTGGACCTATATTTTTAAAGTGTGTGTATCAAAACTGAAAAGTAGCTTCTCTGAGGTCAGACTTTGGTTTATGGACAGATATTTAACATGTGAAGCTCAGTATTTTGGCCATCAGTAGAAAAATAATATCTACAATTATTTTTCTTTATTTAACAAAACTATTTTCTGTTTGGTAAACTCTTCTTTCTTTCCCAGCCTTCTATGAACGGCTGCCTGCAGGGGGCGACTTTCTTCACCTCAGTCATGATTATAACATTTTGACAGCAAACAATTGTAAAACTGCACAATGTAACAATTGAGAAATGCAGCGTAGAAACAATTTCTTCTCACAGCAGAAATGCGTGACAGGCGTCCAACAGCGACGGTTGTGAATTTTAAGCTCACAACCAAATATTTTCTTACCGTCCATAAAGACAAATAATTTAGTTACCAAAGGTTGAGTCAGTTTAACTTGACTTTAGAGTAAAACATTGATTTTGGAGATGTCCCGATCATCATGTTTTTATTCCAGATACAAAACCAAGTGAGGTACAGCTAACATTTTGCAAACTTAAGACTAGATACTTTTCTCAGTTATAGTTTCTGTAAAACAGCTTTAATATGTTATTCCAGTACAGGTACAAAGTAGATAAGAAAGCTACAATGATGGTATTTTAATCCATATCGTAAAAGCTACATAGCCAGTGTTGTCTTCATCAGTTTGCTGAAGTGCGAGGCTAACATTAGCATGTTATTTTTTTTCTATATTTTGATTGGACTTGTTGATGATTTGGTTTCTAACATATTACATTCCTGCTCTGGTTAACACCAGTCAAGCACAAAATTTACCCAAGATTTCTTCCTGCTCTATAAGCGTTTTGCTTTAAACATCATAAATATGATTGATCAGCATTTCAGCTACTTTCTATGCAGTTCTAAGTCCAGCGCACCACAAAAACAAATGAGGCTGCAGCAACCAATACAGTCTCTCATTCACCGTAGAGATCATTGTAAAGAGTGAAAAACATGTAGATTGTCATGGAAACACCAGATTTGTTCAACAAAATAATGAGAATAGCAACTGCTGCACATGTACCTTGCTTCCTAATGCTATGGGTGTGGCTGATAAGGACTCAAAGAGTCAGGAGTTTATTTTTTTCAATGACTGACACCAATCACTTAAAAATGCCTTGATCGGGACATCGCTGTTGGCTTCAACTATCAAACCTGAAGACTATTTCTGTCTTTTTTACACATTACATGCAGAAATGAGACAATACAATAAATATAGATATTATAGGAAGCTATTGGCCTGATTCAATATAATCTTTTGGACCTGAAAATGATCATCCTCTCACTACTGAGCAACTCCTTAATGGCTTACTTAATGCCTATGTTTCCTTTAGTTACTTTGACACTCCCTGTAAACATCCAACAGGCCTACTGCTGTGTAAAGACGGCACCCGGCTAACAAAGTGCCCTCTTACCCTTACAAACTAACTGTTCTAATGTAGCACTGCGGGGCTCATCCTGCTTCCTCTCTGGGTTTACGTTTTGTTCTGTTTCGGTTTTTTATTACTTGAATTTATGTTTCTGCATATATAAGACTGTGAAACATACTGTTTCTATCCTAAGGCAGCTGCTGCACTTCAGTCACATGACCTGTCATGTGTGCATGTTTTTACAAACTGCTGAATAAATATCACCAAAGCATCAATCAGCATCAGAGTGACACACCTGCTTCACGTATTTGCTTACTATGAAGAATTGCTCTTTAGCGTGCAATTTCTCTGGTTGTGTGAAACCTAGTAGTGTTAAATATTTCCTTAGTCATCCCAGATTTAGAAAGTTATCCAGGATGGAGTTTTGGGTTCACAAAAAGCTTATTGTGGAGGGATTTGGATCCAACCTTTGTATTCAGGGTTGTTTCACATTAAATCTGCAGCTTGCAGACCAGGGGTGTCCAAACTTTCTATCATGTCAGCCAAAGTATTATGAGTCAAAAGTACCAAAAATTGGGGCCCCAAATAAATCAGTCCAAGAGCCACAAATTGCCCTCGGGCCGCACTTTGGCCACCCCTGATGTACACCAATGACTCAGGGGTGTCACCAATTGTTCTCATCTGAGAACAATTTTTCCACTTTTTATTAAGATGTACTTAATAAAGTAAACAAAAGCTAAAAAGTATTTTTAAGTTACTCCAGTATTGATGCAGTATCTGTGGTGTAGACAGGAAAGAAAGTGAAAGATGTTTCTACCAGGGTTTCTTTCTGCACCAAAAGGCTCATCCAGCATTTTCCAACATGATGTTGCCTCAGTAATGCAGGAGACTGATGGTTGCTATAAACCTTCCTGCTTAAGCCTCAGCCTCTCAACAACCTTTGCTTTGCATCACAAACAATATACCTGGTTTGTTTCCTGTTAATGGCATGATATTACTGGAGGTAAACGATGCAACAGACTCTTCCAGCATGGCCCACTTGCTGTAAACACTGAGGTTTGAATTGATTTGAGTGGAAAAAAAACTCCTACTGGATTAAATGTGATGCTCTGCAATAAAGTAACTTATTTTATGTAAATTGCAGTTTAAACCAAAACCGTTAGGGCTAAGACTTAATTACTTACCTATTAAGATCTTGTGTGTCAAACCTGATGTTGCATTAGTTTGTTGTGCATCTTATGCAGTTCTTTCACATTTCCAACCTGAAAGAAAACAGTGAGAGATTAACAACAAATGTCATCAATTAAATGTCTGAGATTATGTGAAACTGACATTCATCACAGTGAAAAAGTCTAAATGGGAAGGAAACATTAACTCAATAAAAGCCTCATCTGACAGCATCATTCAGGTGTTTTGTGTTGTGTGAAGGTTTTTGAAGATTTGCTACTCAATTCAGCATGAGGTCTCACTTTGATTTTTATTTTGCTGGTTTCCATGAATCTGAAAAACAATGCTTGAATAAACCGGCAACAGGGTTTGTAGTGGTCTTCATCGCAATAAATAAAACTGTAAAGCTTTTGAGGGGGAAAAAGTCATTAGGAATCTTCTTGACAGCAAAATTTGTGTTTTTAAAATAGAATAAAAATCAGGCAGTAAGGAGTTAAATCTTTAATAACTACACAGCAAAAACATCTGCAGTTGTGTAACTTAACACTTTATAATGAACCCTAAAACAAAACATTTAATTGTTTTTATAATACAGCAATGAATCTTATATCATTTGAAATTTGTTTTATTGACTTTCCCCTTTAAAACATCAGTGAACAAAAGATTAAAACCTGATGACAGAGAAACGTACAGAGCAGTTTGACAACAAAAAGAGGAAAACTGTTGCACTGTGTTGCAAACTTGCTACATCTCCAAATAACGGTGACAGTTATAAAAAATAAACCCATTTAAATGCCTTTACATGCTGCAATCTGAAAAAAGCCGACTTCATTAAAGACTCAATTTGGCATAATGTACACTCAAATATTTCCTTTTATCTGCATTTGGATGTCTTTAAACACAGTAAGGCTTTAAAACACGCAGACAAAGGCATTTTTTTCTAGTGTTCAATACTCTGAAGTGGTTGTTTCCCTCAGAACATCATCTAAAAGTCAGAGCAGGTCTTTTCCGGTCTGATCGAAACGTGACTCAACATTTGATCGTGTAAAGACCCTCGTTTGCTTTCTGGGTTCAGTCAGGCACACGACCAACTATGATGACAAACTACATTACCCACAAGCAAACCCCATGAGCTGAGCAGCTGAATTACACATGTGGTCTTCACATTTTCAACAACAGCTGGTGAAAAGGCCAAACATTTACAGGTAGCAGAAAATAAAAAGACGCTGGTTCATCTGCTGGCTGAGAAACTGAAGTTGACAACTGCAAAATCTACAAAATACCTCATTTGAAATTTTTATAGAAGCTACAGAAACTCATATTGCTTTTTATTTTTGCTCTAATAAACTGCAATCCATAAGTTTTCCAACTTAAACATGTAGCTTAAACTTTAATTTCTACAAATATAAAATATTTGTGTTGATGCATAAATCTGGTGATCCGTTTCCAAACAGGATCAGTGACACTGATGGGAAACCGACAATCTGTCGTAGTTTCAACCCAAAATATTTTACATTTCCCTCGTTTTGCCTGTGAAAGACATTTCAAAACGCAGTGAGACATGACACTGAAGCAGGATAAGTCAGAAATCTAACAGCATTTTTATGCAGTTCATCTTCCTTTCAGTCTTATTGGGATTATAATTCATCCCGATTCAACATTTCGCCTGAACCCGTCCAAACAGGATTTTCTTGCAAAGCATCGTGCTCAGGTTTAACTCGGATCTCCGCCAGGAGACTTGCAGCTTTTTAAAAGATGCTTTTTCTGTCTAAATGTTTGCAAATTTCCAAGGAGTCGAAGAGCAGAAAGCTGGTAAATACAACTTGAAGAACAGCAGTTCTCTGCAAGGCAATAAGCAAAACGAAAACAAGTAACAACATGCAAATTTTACTCAAAACACATTTACTAAAATCACAGCACTTTGCAGCTTTTTTTCAGAGCTGTTGTGGCCTCTACATTTATTGGCAGCCCAGGTAAAGGTATGAAAGGAGCTTTAATATTTTTTAACAGTTTAAGTATTAAAAATATACTTAGAACTTCAGCTTGAGTACATTTATTCACTCAATCCTATGTTTAATTAAAATAATACTGCTTGTGCCATTGACATTATAGACAAACCTAACAAATCCAGATTTATACTTTTCTTTTTTAAAACTGGAAAAAGTAAAGATTTCCTGCTTCCTGTTTTCTTAAAAATGGGAAACACAAGAGAACATGCAGTTGAATTATAAGGCAGACGTGTTAAAAGTCAGGAGATGGTGATTAAACAAAATCCATCTCGTCTAAACTTGAGCATATCTATAATTAAAGGAATAATTAGAAAATTTAAAACAACTCTGTCAAAGCTGACAGGTTAAATGAATCTCAGAAACTAAAGTCAAAGTTTCCATTAAGCTAAAGCAGAAAGATTGTTTTATTTCACACATGTATCTTTACTGGGTGTGCCAATAAATATGGAGGAATTTATGCTTAATAAAAGCAAGTTTTGTGTTTAACGTGTCAAACCATATTGTAGTATGAAGGATAATAACTTGAACCAATCACTAGAGTTATTGCTTCTGCTTCAGGATGGTTGTTTCCACATTTTACATATAAAACGATCTGAATCTCATCACATGATTTGTTCTACCTTTATGGCTTTTATGCAGGAAAATAAGCATAAAAACTCACGCCTGAACAAATCCACCCACTGAACAAGGCTACAACATTCTCACCTCGAAAATAATGTAAACTAGTGACAACCTGCAGTGTTGCATTAAGGCAATAAATAGAGATATCTTTAAAAATATCAGATGTGCCGCCTGCTGAAGGACCGTTCTAAGGCAAAAAATCACCTGCAGCATTCAGGAGGAGATTATCGCAGACACTGAAACAGCTAAGTAAGTAAGAGGATGGTGGGACTGTTTACAGGAAGACGAACCCAGGAGTCGATACCTGGATCATGCTGGTCATCAGTTCACATAATTTACTCTGAGAAAGGAGGAAATGATCCGACACGCAGCAACGAGCAGAGCTGCAAGTGCTTCTCATCTTTCATTTGATTTTTGTTCTCGCCGCGGCTTCGTGGTGCCGATAAATCTCATTAATCTCATTCAGCACCAAAAGGGAAACGATGAAAAAATAAAAACAGAAAGTTACATTACAGAAACTAAAAGCGTACGACAGAACACCCGACGAGATCCAAGCTTCAGGAAACATCCACCGTTCAGGAGGGAAACGACACAATGAGTCCGTCTCCAGCTTTCACACGATGTACTGGTAGACGTCGGCCTTGCCGTGGTCCGGCGTCGCAAACGGGCTGAGCCAGGCTATCGAGAAGGGGTGGCCGAACACCACCTTCATGTTCATCCATTTGGACCTCTTGGCCCATCTTCTCTCCTCCTTCTTCAGCTGCTCGATGCCCTGCAGAGGGAAAACAAGCGCTTTGGATTATGAATAACAAACGAGGGAAATGAATCATGTTTTCATTCTTTTGTTTTCCTCCCGTAGGCTGTAGGTGACTCACTGAAAATCACACTGAACTGCAGGCTCCATTACCCTGAAATTGCCTGAGACGGATGATCTTTGTAGTGAATATTACGGCGCTGTGAGTCACGCTCGTGGGTGGTAAGAGCAGAAAATGTACTGGAGTCAGTCTAGCAGAGGGCTGGAAGTGGATTACCTGGTTCCACTGCGTTTCCGGGCTTTTTTTTTTGTAAATTATTAATACTAAACATAAGCTGAAGGAGCCCAAAGTCACAAGATAATCAGCATACAAGGTGAGGCAACGAAAGAGAAGAAGGAAAGAATGAGTGTGGAGGTAAGAGTTGACTGGGTTTGACTGGGTTTACTCTCCACACTAAACAAAAACAGGTTTCCAAACAAATCTGACATTTACTCATATTTATAAACACAATGCAAGAATAGAAATAGAAACAGTAACTGAATGCATCGTCTTAAACCAGTAAGATAAAACCTGGAGTTGACAGTATCTATCCATCATTAATTATTAATGATCCATCTTCATCATTCATCCATTGTGGTTAAAACTCACAGCATTGCACTTTATACTGCTTGATTTTTTTTTTTGCAATGGGATTAAAGTGGATTAGCAGGAAGTCGCTCACCGTCTCATCACTACAGATGGAGTGAACCTGAGTCCCAAACATGACCGCGGTGAAGATGAGGAAGAGCAGACCCTCGAAGCAGAGGAGGATGAGGAGGATGACTGTAGCTGGTGGAGAAAAGTTACTGCACTCTGAGAGAGGAAGAAAATAAGAGTTTTTATTACCTAATACTCATTAGAAGGAATCTTTAAAAAAAAAAATTCTGTTTAAGCTGAAAACCCAGAATATTAGACTGAATTATCACTAAGGGAGAAACTAAAGCTACACATTTTCCTGTTTAGTTTAGAGGTAAATTTTCAAATAATTAGAAAATAAACCTTTTATTATTTTTTATACAACTCTAAGCTCAGCAGTTTCCTCATTTATTGAAGAAGGAAAAGTGAACAAGTTACATATTGATCAACCTCAAACCCTGAGATTAAATCAGATTAGGGGCATCATTTATAAGAATTTTGATTTATTGCTGTGACAATAAATTCCAATTAATGATGTTTAAAATACCTGAAAACCGTCTGTATTGTTGGGATTGTTAGCGCTGTCATTCTACAACTCATACCTCTTTATATAACCAGTGTAAAAAAAAAAAAAACGGATTAAAATTGGAAATGTTTTTCAAGAACCATATTTATCTCAGTCATACAGTTACCTAAAAAAATAATAAACAGTTGTCATTTTTAATCACCATCAGGATAATATGGCAAAATATTATGAAAAAACTTTAAGTCCATATCATTCACCCCGGGATCAGATTAGGAATCGTTTTGTGAAAAAGACGTTTTTATGCTTAAACCTTGTGAAAACTAACAGGAGAAAAATATTTAAATATTTTTTTACCCAGAGATTTAATGCACTCAAATCAAAGTTTGAGGTGTTTTTAGATCTTTATGGTGCTAATAATAAAGGACTACGTCATTTTAAGTTTTTTTTCCACGTTTAACCCAGAATAAAATAGATTTTATGCAGAGGAAATTAGATTGTTTTCTCATTCAGATACTTACTTGACCAGTCTTCTTCAAAGCAGAAAACAAAGTGGAAGGCAGCCATAATTAACGCGTGTAAGGAAATTAGTGCAATGTACATCTGAAAAACAAACAGATTTAATATAAATTAGGTTAAATGGATCATTAAATTGATTTATTTTTTCACAAAAAGACTCACTGTAAAGAGCACAAAGTATTTCTGGTTGTTCTCTCCGACACAGTTGTTGACCCAGGGACAGTGGTGGTCCATCTTTTTGATGCAGCGTTTGCACACACTGAGGAGACAAGATGAAATAAATGTGACAGAGCAGTGAGGAGGCTGTGAAACGCATCATTCTCAAGGCAAAACACACTTACAGGACATGCAAACACAATCATGCAGGTAAAGAGAAATAATGCAATGTGGGACATAGTAAGCTTATTATTCATGTGATGCATTACATGTGTGATGAGTCCTGATTCTTACATAAGAAAGAGCAACATTCCTTACTTTTTCAATCAGTTATTTGATTGAAAAAGTTTCCTAGCAGAGGATAAAATCATTAGAGGAAAATGTGTTTCCTGAAAATATCCACCTTAATGACGGCCATTAAAAAGCCTGTCGCAATTAATCACATAATAAATTAAAAGGCGTTTGATCAATTTTGTTTAGAGACATTATACTAAATTTTACTCATGCTTTGGGTTGTGTGTCGCTTTTAATTTTCATTTTATTTATTGATTTTGGTTGCTGTTTTCATTTTGAACATGTAAAATGACTTCCAATTTCAGTGCCAAGTGTTCTTCACAAAGTTAAACTTCATTAGTCTCTGAGAGGGCAAACTTGCATTATTATGCCATTATGACTACATTATGCGAACATTAAATATAATTTATCACAATAATTACTGGGACATTTTATCATCCAGCTATATTTGTTATCGTGACAAGTTGTGCCATTAACTCTCATTTTGAAGCTCTAAAGCACCGACTGAAATTCAATTACTTTGGTGCTTTTGCACTTTTCATGCCTGGATTTCCCAGAGAAACACAAACGGTCACAGAGGGAATCCCCATTACCAAGCTGCAGAGTCTGCAGGGAAACGTTGCACAAAAGTAAAGCGAGCAAACAGATGGGGGATGCAGGAGACGTGGTGCAGAGACAAACACACTGGAGGAGAAGAGGGAGATCCCAGTGGGATGATAGCAGCAGATTTCTGCAGCTTGGACTGTGCAGGTAAGAGCTGCCCTGCTCTACCTGCAGTGGTGAGCTCTGTCAGGCTTGATGCTGCAGCACTTTGGACACTTGTACACAACCTGTCCTGGTTTGAGCTGCAGGCTTTCGATGAATTCTTTGGTTGCATTTCCTTTGGGCACGGCTCCCTGTGAGACAGGAGGGGAAATGAAAAGCAAAAAGCAATTTAGCTGAATTATTCATGAAAGTTGCTCCTTTAAAAATCCATCCATCCATTTTCTTTACACCCTTGTCCCTTAATGGGGTCTGGAGGTGCTGGTGCCTCTCCAGCTAACGTTTCGGGCGAGAGGCGGGTCACCCTGGACAGGTCACTAGTCTGTTGCAGGGCAACACAGAGACACACAACCATGCACACACACACACACACTCACACCTAGGGACAATTTAGACAGACCAATTAACCTGACAGTCATGTTTTTGGACTGTGGGAGGAAACCGGAGTACCCAGAGAAAACCCACAGATGCACAGGGAGAACATGCAAACTCCATGAAGAAAGACTGGGGCCGGGAATCAAACCCAGAACCTTCTTGCTGCAAGGCAACAGCTCTACCAACTGTGCCACTGTGCAGCTCTCCTTTATAAATATAAACTAGATATATAAATATGTTCAATAAACACAAAGATGTAACCGGCTACGACTATTTTTTCACCCAAGTGTCTACGATTAATTAATTAAACTGCTTCAAGACAATAAAAAGAAGAAAAGTCGAATCCTTTGTAGGAGTCAGATCAACTAACTCCTACAATCTCACAAACAGTTGTTTGTGAGATTGTCTCAAAGTGCTGCTACTAATCATAATAATTTCATACTGATGCCTTAATCTGTAAAACTTTTACCAAAGTATAACTTAACAAGATGCTCAACGTTCCTCATTTTAATTATTCATAAAATTAGAACTTTATTCCGATCATTTTAAAAAATTTATGCTTTTAATAAAAAATAAAAAAATCTTGGCCTGGCCTTAATATTCAGTGATTGTTGACCTGAATTCAAAGTCCAGATAACAGAAGCTGTAAAACAGGCTTGTCAAACAGGCTCGGCCTTAGTCATGATGACATCACTCTGAACTACAGAAACCTAAATGCACTGGTGAAAAAATAAATAAAAAATCAATCACATTGATTTATCACTCAGTCCTAGTCTGTGTAACACCACATAACCAACAACTTCTTCATTTAATATTCAAAAAAATAAATACTTCATATCTGGATAATTTTGATAAAACCAAGGCAGAAGAGAACAGCTACATCTGCCACAATAACAAAGTTTGATGGGCAATAAATTGTCCCAGAAGTTATTGCAATAAACAAACAATTATAGTAATATAATGTTATTTCCAAAGATCATTAACCTTTAAATTCTAATGAACATTATCACTGGAACTGGAAAATATGTTAAATTTCTAAAACAACAGAAAGGATAAATTAAGAATTATGAAGCCTTTGTAAACAAAACCGTCCTTCACATAAAGTTCAGAATAAAAACTTTTGTCCTCAAGAGAGAAAAATGATAAATCATGCAAATGGAAATTACAGAGTTCATTTTAATAAAATGAGGCATGATGAATGCAAATGCATGTCTAAATGAATATTGTGGTTCTGGAGTGTTTTTAAGGGTGTGAAGTGGCTGAACTGACCGGGTCGGTGCACATGGCCCTGGCGTGGGAAGCGAGAGCGAGGAAGGCGAGGCCGTTGAAGAGCAGCCCGTTGAGGAAGCTGTAGGCCACGTTCTTGGCTGGCAGCAGCAGGACGAACACCACCACAAACTCCGCGTAGAAGACCAGGAGCCAGGTGATGATGCCGCACACGATGCCGCAGCTGTCGCGGATGAACCACATGGTGCCGGAGCTGCTGCGGGGGGGCGGAGGGGCGCAGTGCTCGGGCTTCAGGTAGCCGGCTTGCCGCTCGATGTCTCTGCTGCGGTGCGCCGGGCTCTTCATCCTACAGCGCCCGCGGCTCCAGTCTCATACTGACGGGAGGCAGAAGGAGAAGCGAGGGAGGGATGGAGGAAACAGACAGCTTGATGAAATCTAAAGGTAGGAAATATCTGCTTTTCAAGGTTCAAAGACGTTTTTTCATGTCAGAATTTCATTCTTTTTCTACGTAGATTTAAAGATTTCTCTGCAGTTTTTAATGGAAACATTCACACTGCAAAAACACGAAATGTCACTAAGTATTTTTTGTTTAGTTTTTAGTGCAAATATCTTGGCACACTTGAAATAAGACCAACTTACTTCAAATGAAAAAGTAGTAGTTTTATTGCCAGATTATTTCACTAAAAACTTATGAAAAATATCTTGTTATAAGTTAAATAATCTGCAAGTGGAACTAGCAGTTTTTAATCAATATTAAGCAATCAAGCTCCCTTTTCTTGCTGAAAAGTTATTTGCAAATTAATGTTTTATTTTAAGTGTACCAAGATATTTACACTAGAAACTCAACCAAAAATAGCTAATAAGGTTTTGTGTTTTTGCAGTGCACTGTGTTTGCACCTCCACAATTGTCAGTTTTTAATCCAGAAACTGAACCACATTCCCACTACTTGTGGGTGCAGTTGCTGAAAAAATAAAATACTGTCTTTCTTTTGGTATTCTAGGTCATTTGAAATAACTGAATATTGTGAGAAAAAGCTTTCAGTTGTTGCTTCACCAGAAACCAACGTTTCCTTAAAATTAACAAATTATTTACAATAACAAGGTTTTAAAATGTTCAAGTTAAGACTGGGATAAAACACCCAAAACCTAAAGGGACTGCAACAGATGGCTTAAGCATTTACAGCAAAGTCAGTGTTTTCTTGAGTTTTCCCAATGAAAAGCTACTTTAACATTAGAGGGCACCTTCAGTGGGACTCATCCCTCTAGTTGGGCTGAGTGGACCAAAAGCAATGGGTTAGTAAAACTGCTTGCAGCATATTCAGATACTCATCAATATTTTATGGGCATGTTTGACAGCCTGTTGCTGGAACACAGTGACAGGATGAGGGGATGACGGCAGCTAATGAGGACAGAGCTTAACGACACACAGTCCCTTCATGTGGTTTCACCTGAACCTCATCTGAGGACCAGAAACAACGGTTTGGTGACCAAACCCGTCAGTCCAGGTCTTATTAAACAGTCACTGTGACATACAGCATGTTTAATTCATTATTTGGAGAATTTTTTTAGCCTCTCAGAGCAACTGAGAGAGTCTGTGAAACTACAAAATCAGCAGCATAACAAAGAGTAAACTGGGAACATATATGGAGATTATAGATTCACGTTGACTAATGATAAAATACACCTGCATGTAAAGGAATTAGAATATAAATGAGAAGATGATTTATTTCAATAACTGAATTTAAAATGTAAAAATCATCTATTAAAATAGCTTATTTCCAATAATTTAATGTGCATTTCTCACATCTAATGTAAGCCCAGAATTCAGTTTTGAATATTACAAAAATCCAATAAAAATGATTTTTAAACATTCATGTGGGTTTATTGAAAAATATGTAAACGTTCTGTACAGGAAATACACTGAAGGATTGATAGGGGCTATTTTTGGATAAACTGCTTCATCAGTGGATGAATCACACTGTATGTTTGGATGAACAAATGAATATATAGATGACTGGATGAATAGAATCAAATAGATGGTAGGATGAACAGGAAGGTGGATGGTTGGATCAATGAATGAAAAGATGGCTGCATAAACGGACGGATGGATGGATAATCAGATGAATGGATGAATTAAACTTTAAACCAGTTAAACTTTTTTTTAATTTAATATGAGAAAGAGCATAGAAATACAAATTCTCCATTTTTACTTAGACCTGAAAAATAACTTTTGAGTCATCTTATGATATCCATATCTAATATTATTAATAAGAATTGATATTATGGAGGTAAAATGAAATAAAATACAAATAATTATAAAATAAAGACATAGTCGATTGTACTATTAAATATAATGTTATTTGTCCAAACAACTGCTGCACTAATTGTTTTCAAAAGACTAACTACTAAAGACTAAAATTGACACTATCACACCTGAACGTGACTGAGTGAAACTCAGATTTTTCAGCTGAACTAAATGTTTGAATGACAAACCTTGACTGGAACAGAAAATATCAGATCTTGTGAATGCGGTTAATTTATCTTCAGAAAGATTAAAGACAGAACTTCAACCAGGAAGTTAACTCTGACAACTGGAGCAGAGCAGGGAATCAGGTTTTCCAACACTTTATAGCTGGAATCTAGTTCAATTAGGATCTTTTAAATTGCGTTTTCTCTCTACCTAAACAACTCACCTCTCGGTTTCTCTGATTCCGTCCGGGTTTTTCTTGTAGTTTTTCCGCTTCTTTCAAGGTTTCGGAGAATGAAAAGACGCCACCCCGGGGTCTGCACTGTTTGCTAGCTCAGTCCAAGCTAACCTCTCCAATGTCCGCACCGCTGCTCCCGTCCTCACAGCCGCCTCTGTTTCACACTGCTGTTTGTCTCTTACTTTGTTATAGCAATAAAAATAAACGCTATTAAAACCCGGCTCTGCTCCGGAGCTTCCCTGCTCGGTAACATCCAGAAAGCTCTGCGGGGAAATGAAGACAGCAAATCGGATCCATCCAACCAGGAAGTCTGGTTGCCCTCTTCGCCTGAAAAAGGGCGTGTGTGCCCTGAGCGCGGACTGCCAGGTTTCTGTCAGATTCACAATGGAGGCCTGAGCTGAACTCAGTTGGCCAAACAAATCAAGAGAATTATGCGGCTGTTTTAGCTTGGAGGTTTCTAATGTGTTTTTCCAATAGGGAATAAAACAGTTTGGTCGCCATCCAAATAAGAATTCTGAATAATTTTTGGCAAGTTATGGGATTTTTTTTTTACCATACTTAACATCAAAATCCAATATGGCTGCTGCATGATCAATCCAATCCAATCCAACTTTATTTATAAAGCACTTTAAAAGAACCACAGCTGATCCATAGTGCTGCACATTAAAACACAACATAATAAAATAAAATAAATAAATAAATAAAAAACTTACAGTTTAAAAACAAAAACACACGTTGAGACTAGATCCTGCTGGAGTTAAAAACCAAGTAAAATAAATGTGTTTTAAGACGAACTTTAAAAGTGGACAGTGACCTTTCTGACCTGCAGAGGCAAGTCATTCCATAACTTAGGGCCAATGACAGAGAAAGCTTTGTCCCCTCTGAGCTTCCTTCTGGATCTTGGTACCTCCAAGAGCAGCTGCATGATCAGAAATATTAGAATTAATCACACTTCTTATGAATAATAATAATCTGAATTTGACTACATTGTTTGAAACTAGGATCAACATGTACACAGTGAGAACCAATATTAATATTCATAAATCCTTAAGAATGCTAAACTAAGGTTTTGGCTTTCTCAGGAGATTATCAATATGTGCACAATTGCTGTTATCATTGTGACAAATTTTTATGCCACTCCATTGAAAACAAAGTTTCCCATCTCACTTTATCATGTTCATTTGTTCAAGTGTAAAGTATAAACAAAAAAACCCTTCAAAACTTTCCAATAAGCATTTCTGAAATCTAAAAAAGTAAAGTCAGTCAAGTTTATTTGTCTAGCATGTTTCAGTAACAAGGCAATTCAAAGTGCCTTATATCATAAATACACAATACTCTAATTATGCAACAAGCAATGAACATTAAATTATGTCTAATGCCACAATCAAAATAAAGTAAATATTCATCAGATATTTTGATCAATATTTCACTTTCTACAAATCAAAGCCAACACTAAATATATGGGTTTTTAATCTTGATTTAAAGGAACTCAGTATTTCAGTTGTTTTGCCATTTTTTTTTTGTTGTTTTTTTTTAGAAATGTGTTCCAGATTTGTGGTGCAGAAATTAAATGCTGTTTCTCCATGTTTGGTTCTGGGTATGCAGAGTAAACCTGAATGGTCTGGAACAAAAATTTATTATGTATTTTGGCGCTAAGCCATTCAGTAATGATTTATAGACTAACATAAGTATTCTAAAGTCTATTCTCTGAGCAACACTGAGCCATTGTAGGGACTTTTAAACTGGAATGATGTGCTCTATCTTCCTGAGTTTAGTCAGAACACCAGCAGCAGCATTTTGGATCAGCTACAGCTGGAGGAGCAACGTGACTAAAGATAAACACGGATGAGTTTCTCTGGATCTTGCTTGGACATTAGACCTTTAATCCTTGAAATGTTCTTCAGGTGATAGAAGGCCGACTTTGTAACTGCCTTTATGTGGTTGTGAAAGTTCAGGTCACTACATCCAGGTTTCATGCCTAATTTCTAGTTTTTAGTTGTAATATGTGAAGCTTTGTGATAACTCTAGATTGGTTATTTTTAGACCAAAAGACAAAATGTTAATTTTGTTTCTGCATTGTATTTATATAATTTTTTTACATCTCTCATTGTATTTTCCATATTTTCAAACAAGCCCATTTCTATTGGGACAAAGCATAAAAAATAGGTTACTTAATATTTGTGCTTGCCCATCAGGGGTTAAAGAAACAAGAAAAAGTCTCTGCTTACATCTCTTGGAGAATTTTCCTGGTGTTCCAGAGAGGAATGTGGAAGAGGCAACAATGAAAAACCTCCTTCAGGCAAGGTTAAAAAATCTTTGCTGACAAAACTTTCGTTCAAAAAAGTCTAAAATATTCACTATTCCTACATTGTTGGGGTTCACCAGTTGTGAAAATATGAAAAATTATAATAAAAATAATAATAATGCATTGTAGCCACTGATTCCTCTCCTGATATTTGTTAGAAACATCAGAGGAGGGAGTGCAGGCTCAAGCAAAGGCCAGTTTCAAGCTTAAATTAAAAAAAGAATCTTCTAATTTTCAGTAGGAGTGATAAGCCTCACATTCACAGATTCTGCCAATTTATCTATTTGTTGGCAATCAACTTGTGGAGCAACAGCAGCAACCAGACACTGTTCAGAGAGGAGGAGAGTCATAAATATTTCATCTTTAAAGCTACAGCATGCAACTTTTTAAAAACATCTGTTTTTTGGGGGGACATTTGTTAAAACTGTCACAAAGTTGTGACAGTTATGAGACAGATAATATGTGAAAAATTAATGTCCTCCATCTCCTCCCTGAGCTATGATAGCTATCAGCAAAAATGCATCACTCCAGGTAAAAAAAAAAAGAATCCTAGCCAGGAGGAAGGCCTGAGCTGCCAATCAACCCGTGTATGCGCTGATCATTACAGAAAAGCTGCTTATCCACTTTCATCAGTGGTCATGCTAACTAGCTTGAGCATTCAGAAGCTGTAGCGTGGGATGGGGGTGGGGGTGAGCAGTGCATGATTGACAGCGCAAAGACCCTCCTCCTGGCTTTGAATGGCTGTTTTTAACCAAGTACGGAGTTAGTTGGTTTGTGCTGGTAGTACTGGAAGAAGGCAGAGGAGCCTGTCCTCTATTGTGATATTGTCATGACAAAGTGACAGTTTTAACAAATACGTAAAAAACATTTTTATTTTATAAAGTTGCATACTATAGCTTTAGCGCCTGATGGAGGATTGTCTTGCATAACAATCATTGTCTTTTGGAAAGAGACAGACTTCTTCCTGTACCACTGCTTGAAGAAACTGTCTTCTAAAACCTAGCAGCAGATTTAGAGCCGGAAAATGATCTTTATTAATACAATTACATTTTATATAGGATTTATATAGGATACAAAATACAGTTTATTTATAAGAGTTAGAGGAATAAACAGGAAGGAGAATAGAGGATAAGAACTGGTCATTGTTTTTTAATACAGTAATTTTAAAATGGGACAATACTACATAAACTATGGCACATGGTTTTATTAGTTTCAGGAAATATATGTTATAAAAAAAATAATAGAAATCTAGAAATTGTCTTTAATAATAACATTAGAATTGAAATGTGTTCAGTTAAATAGTAACAAAGAGAAAGGAATTTAATTTAAATTTTTGGAAAAATACTGGTCTCAGGAGAATTTAAGGAGATGTAATGCGTAGTAAAATCCAAGAGATGGCAGTAGTGCAACATCAATTGACGCAAGCTGCCGTTAAAACTATAGAAGAAGAAAAAAGAGCAACGAAGAAGAGTAAAAAAACAACATGGCAACAGTGCAAGTTAGCGAGGCTGAGAAACTGTACATCCTACACGGAATACGGGTAAGGATTCGTCTTTTATCGGAGCCATGAAGGCGAACGGTTGTGTTAGGATGTAGTTAGTTTGTTCGCCATCGCGGCTGCGTGTTTTTAAACACTTTCTGCGGTTCTGATCAGGATGATTTACGGGTGGATGGAAGAAGCTGCGAGGACTACAGACACATGGAGGTGGAAACAGACGTGGTGTCCAACACTGACGGATCCGCTAAAGTCACTCTGGTAAACATACGTTTCAGCTTCTCGTTTTATATGTAAATAAAAAACACATGAATTAGATTAGAGCGAATTACACCAAAATGTCAGTTTATAAGAAAATCTGGTCCGCTAATGTTTATTCCACAGTCATTTAGTCACTTTCAGCTCCATTTGCGACATGGAGTCCAATCTAATGCTAAATGTGGTTCAGTATGTTCCACATGTGTCTCTGATTGTCTCCCGTTGATCCTCGCAGGGTCACACTGCAGTTCTGGTCGGGATCAAGGCTGAGATCGGAAAACCGAGGCCGATGGTTGCAAACGAGGGATACCTGGAGTTCTTCGTGGACTGGTGGGTCTGGTGTTTATACCGAATTTGATGTCTGATTTTAATAGATTTACTGTCTTTAATAAAATTGGCAAATGTCAGAAAGTATTAGTAAAAACTGGCTTGTATTTTAGTAATTCTCTCTGTGAGTTTACCTGAATTCAAAGTCAAAATCAATAAAAACACACTCAAGTTTTCCAAAAATAAAATCTTAAACAGAAAATGTAATTAATTGATCAAATTGATTGATAACATTTAAAGAATCACACTCAATAATCACTGAATGCTAAATGTGTTTGTAAACATATGAATGTAGAATTGCTGGTATTTGGATCTGCAGACTGAATTACATTCCTATAAACTATTCCCAAGAAACGTATATCACAACATAAACAAAAAGAGTTAGAAAACAATCAGATGGTAGTGAGATCCAACGCTTACAACTCCTACTATATAAGGCTGTTTTTCCAAAGATTGTTGTGCATAATTGTACAGTATTCAATTAAAAATATATTACTGTCAGTTATCACTTAATTTTTCTCATCGAATTTAAGACTATTATTGGAGTAAAGCATCAGAGATTACAGCTTTTCTGCTATTGTTGTTTTAAAATTATCCACTAGATAGCGGTGTTGTGCATAAGATGACTGCAAATTTTCACAAAAACATTTTTACTAAAACAAAAAAAATAAAACCCCTCAATAGGATATTGTTCAGTCCACCATGTTGCTTTTTCCTCTTTCAATCATCAGCTCAGCCAATGCAACCCCAGAGTTTGAGGGCAGAGGAGGCGAAGAGCTGGGGACGGAGCTGAGTAACACCCTCTACAAAGTCTTCAACAACCAGCTCAGCTTGGACCTGAAGAGCCTCTGCATTAGTCCTGGAGAGCATTGCTGGGTGCTTTATGTGGACGTGTTGGTGAGTTCAAGGCCCCAGGCTCACCTGGCTTAACAAGGAAGAATCTTCAACGTTACAGCTAATGCTTTTTGCTGTCCAGTTTTAAAATGTACAATCAGCCTTTCATTTTTAAAGGCGTTTTAAACAGAAAACACAAAATCGAACAGGAAACGTCATATTTTACTGTTGAGAAAGGACCTGGAGCTGGTGTGTGTGGCCAAGTGTTACTAACTAGATCCAGCAGCACCAACCTCCAGACACAGCTGAGAGCCTGTGGCTATGAATGGGGATGATAACAATAATTGGATCCAAATAGAGGCACTCTAACATTATTGTGTTCCTGCTCAGCTTCTTCAGTGTGATGGGAATTTGTACGATGCCATCTCAGTAGCGATCAAAGCTGCTCTCTTCAACACAAAGTGAGTTTGTTCAGTTCGTATTACTCCATTAGCTTTGATCTGAACTAATTTAATCTATAAACCAAAAAAAAACAGTTGGAAAAATGAGCCATGTTCTGGTTTCCTCACCGACAGAATTCCCAGAGTTCACATTTCATCCGATGAAGAGGGAGGGAAGGAGATCGAGCTCTCTGACGACCCGTACGACTGCATGAGACTCGATGTGGAAAACGTTCCCTGCATAGTGACTTTATGCAAGGTGAGCTCCCAGCTGATGGGTCCAGACAGAAACTGGATTCAACAGGGATGATTAAGGGTTACTGGTTTTGTGTTCAGATCGGCCACAGACACGTGGTGGACGCCACCCTGCAGGAGAAGGCCTGCTCTGTGGCGAGCCTCATCATCTCCGTCACACACAGAGGAATAATCACCTGCAGCAGGAAGGTGGGGAGAGGCAGCCTGGACCCAGAGAG